>PVJH01024113.1:0-33641 GCA_004026705.1 Nesogale talazaci
CATCCAAGACAGATTTGTTTGCTCTTCTGGTAGTGTGCTCCTAGTCCTTTCAATATCCATGATTCAAAAGCAATACCTAGAATAATTTTGCATCCAAAAATAGGTCATTATTTGTTAGGGTCATTTTGAGCAATTAAGGTTTGATCTGATCCACTTCCATCCCTTCCCCACTTTCATATAGGCATATAGGGAACCCCCAATCAATGAATGATCACAAGTTATAAAAAAATATGCAGTGGCTGAAAGTAATAAAGCACATTTTTATGTACTAGCCATGGGCCTGAAGGATACAGGTGGGTTATTAAGCTCATTTGCTTCAAATGTCAGTGAGCCTTTCTCTTCATTTTCTGTCTAGTCTCTTTTTTATTCTACTCCCTGCGTAAACAATCACCTCTGCAAAAACCTTGGCTCAAATCTAAATTTACAGTTTTAATCATTCAGAAAAAGATTGATTTCTCAATGTTTACTTTGAGAACTCCTTCTGAACTTACTGACAAAACTGGTGTCATGTATACATACCCCTGGGTGAACAAAACATGACCAAGGTGAGTTCACAGTGTGCTCCAGGCACATATATCTATATCTATATAGGAAAAGAGGTGAGCATATTAAAATAAAGTCTGAGAAGCTCTTCTATATGGGACCCTCTATTAACTCATAAGAAATTAAATATATATCTCTTCATATTAATTTAAACAAATTTATGATTAAAATATTTTGAGAATGATGATGACAACAAGTATACAAATGTGCTTTGCTACAATGGATTGATTTATTGATTGTGATGGGAGTTTTATGAGGCCCAATGAAATGACTTTAAAAAGTACTGATAAAATTAACTCAAGTAATTGCAAATGTGTGAAAATTCAACATGAGTTAATATTATTATGATTCAGTTGCAAAAGCTAAAAGCATATGATTCCTTCTTAAGTTTTCTTTAAGTTCCATACATAGGGGTATCACTCCCCAAAACTATGCTCATTTGGGGGCAAGGACTGAGAGAGATAGTATATTTGCAGTTCTTTCCAGAGAGTCAGAGTGTTAATTAAACATTCAATTAGAGGTTCTGAGAAGATTGTGTAACAGTTTGAAACTAAAAAAGGCATGATTTGTGTCCAGATGGAGGAGTGGTTTTGTGATCACCACGATGCAGCTGCTCAAATAGCCATCTCAGTGTGCCAGTTTGAGGCAAAAAAACAACATGCCTCTCTTGCTCCTTGCACCTTACTGACTCTCCCACACTCAAGGCGACTTATTGTATCTGTGGATAACAAAGGGTATGAAAGGACAGCGATGTAATGATGTAAAGGAGGTGAAGAAAAGAATGAGGGAGGTGCCCTCAGCCATACAAACAGATGAGTTTGAAAAATCTTTCCAAAACCAAGAGTGGCCTCAACCAATGGAACAATATCCAATGTTTGTGGAATGGAAGACTCAATATAGTAAAGATGTCAGTTCTTCCCAAAGAACTCTATAACTTTAATGCAATGCTGATATGAATACGATCACCTGTCTTCAAAGAATTGGAAAAAACTTATTACGAACTTCATATGGAAAGGGAAGAAACCCAGAATTAACAGAGAACTCCTCAAGAAGAAGGACACAGTGGGAGGGCTTGCTCTACCTGACTTTGGCACATATTATACAGTCACAGTGGTCAAAACAGTGGTACTGGTATAACAATAGATATTGAGACCAATGGAAAAGAATTAAAATCCTAGGAATAAAAACAGAGATTATACCAAAGGCTCAAGTAGAAAATGTTTGGAAATGAATATGGCAGCATGCGTACAAATATGCTTAAGACAAATGATGTTATAAGAGCTATAAGAGTCCCCAGTAAAATCTATATTTTAAAAAAAACGGCATACTGACAACTGAATTTTGGTAATGGCCCCAAAAATATCAAATGGGAAGCAGATACCCACTTCAATAAGTGGTGCTGGAAAAAAAGGATGTATACCTGCAGAAAAATGAAGAAAGACCCTTACCTCACTGCCTGCACAAGAGTAAACTCTAGGTGTATGTTACTTTGAGTTGACTAGGGAAACAAATCCATAGAAACTCATATGTGCATAAAAGAGAGTTTTATATAAAGGGTACTTACATTAAAAAAACATCCCAACCCAGTCTAGTCCAAGATCATAAGTCTCATATTAGTCCATACCAATCTGTAAAGTGCTCTTCAGACTCATGAAACATATGCAATGAAGTCAGATGCCGGACAATCCCAAGCCATTGGGTAGACAGTGGATTCAGGGTCCTTGTAAGCGTCTCAGCTCTGACAGGGCAGTGACTCCTCAAGTTCCCAGGCATGGGGTCTATCAGTGCCATGTGGCTCCTTCGCCAGTATGACGCTCAGCAAGCCAGCCTTGTCAGTCGAGTCTCTCAGGCAGCAAACATTGTCCGTAGAAGGTCTCCAAGGAAGTGCGCAGAGAGAGGTTTTCCACCTCCAAGGAGGACGTACTAGATTTCCCAGAATTCCAGAAGAAGGCCATGCCCACACAGAGGACTCATTTTCTGCCTCCAGATTGACACTCTGGACTCTTAATACTCAACTTGACAAAAGATTATATCTCTACCACAAGGTGGATCACAGACCTTGAGGTAAAACCCCAAATTATTAGGGCCATTAATAAGGGAATTGGGACAAACCTGAGAACTTTGGTATGTTAGACAGGCTTCTCTAGAGAAACAAAACCAGGACACTAGTAACTATTTTTATATATTTATGTAGGTAGAAGAATATATAAGATAAAAAATAGACAGTTAACTAATCTATAAAGCAGTACAAATAGCTTAGTGCAACTCACTTCCATGAGACAGGTGGTACACTGGCAGTCCATGGAGTCTTGAGAGCTGCCGAATAGTCTTCTGTAGAGCAATTCATGGTTTCTTTGGCCACAAGCAGAAAACAGAAAAACAGGTCATCAATAGTCAGCCAGATGACAGAGGCCAACAATCCCCCACTCAAGAGATGTATATTCCAGCAGCTTGACAAAACAGGGCTTGAAGGAATCTCAACTCATAGCAAGACAGTCCACAGATTAGATGTCCCATGGGCAGTGTCGTTTGGAGAGTAAGGCTCAGAATGAACAAGGCAGCTGGCTGGTCCAAAGATCCAAGAACAAGAGAACAAGCCATTTCTATCTCTGCCCTTCAATTGATCTTGTGTGTTCATTGGCCATGTTGTCACAACAGACCTACCTATCATCTTTGGCCATGTTGGCGCAAAAGTTTACCTATCACACTTGGCACAAGGAATAAGAAATAGGAAAGGATACAAATACAGAGGAGTCACAAATTGACAAATGAGAAATACTGAAGATAAAACACCCGTGTATACTGAAAAAAATCACCGAGAGTAATAATAGAGCACACTGACTGAGAAAATATCCTTAGCAATGACACATCAAACAAGGACTTTAATTACTAAAACCTATAATACTTTGTAAGCTTGCAATAAGAATAAAACTAACTGCCCACTAAGGACCTGAACAGAAGTTTCACTGGGGCAGAAATCCAAATGGCCAATAAACATGGGAGAAAATATTCCCGATCGTTAGTCATAAGAGAAATACAAGTTAAAATAACTATGAGATACCACCTAATACCCTTAAAGGTAGCCCAAATCAAAAAAGTAGGAAGTAAAAGTTGTTGGAGGGGTTGTGGGGGGATAGGAGCACTTATTCATTGCTGACGTACCTGGGCATGTACAACCATTATAGAAATAGATTTGGAAATATTTACAAGAGTTCAAGATTGAGCTACCATATGACTCAGTGATCCTTCTATTGGGCATACAGCCAGAAGAGACAAGAAACAAACCATGGCCAGACACATGTGTGCCAATGTTCATCATGGCACAGTTCACAATTATGCTGATTTGCAAACAACACAAATTTCCATAAACAGATGAATGAATCAAAATACTTTGGTCCATACATGCAATGGAGTGCTACACATCCCTAAATAACAGAGATGAATGCATGAAACATTTCACTGCATGGGAAGAACTGGAGGAAATCATGTTACATGAAGTAAACCAAGCACAAAAGGACAAGTACAACATGTGTCCACTGAGATAAGATTAAAAAGAAAAGAGCGGCATAGTAGAAAAGTTCCTGTGTACATACACCCCTGGAGTGAGGTCCAGCTACTATGTCAGGGGCCAAACAAATCCAGTAATACATACATCAGCCAAGTAAATATTCCAGTTCAGAGAAGACAACACACAGAGGGGACAATAGTGCCAGCTCCACCAGGAGACACACGTCCCTCACCAAACCATAATGCTGCAGGGGACAACACTGGAGACACTGTGAGGAAAATGTGCGTAATCTGACTCCATCGTGATAGGGCAAAACACTAAGGGCATGCAACAGAGCAGCAAGGGGGGAAAAGTGATGAAATTCCCTGAGAAAATAAAAAATAGACTTTGCAGACAGAGTATAGCACCCCATCAGACTCAAATGGAAAACACTTATAAAGCCCAATAAACAGACTTTGAACTATTTATAGGCTTTTTCATTTTTGTCAGTGATTTTCATTTTATTATTGCTATTTTGCTTTGGAGTTTTTTTGTTGTTGTTGCTATTGTCTTGTTGGTCTTGACTTCCTTTGTTGTTTTATTTGACTTTGCCTGATTTTTTGCACTTATTAATATATCTACATGTCTATCTAGATAAGATAGGAAGGATAAATAATTGGGAAATGAAAAGAATGAGACCAATAATTCCAGGGGTATAAGGGAGATGGGGAGGTGAGAGAAAGGAACAACAGCAGAGAGTGGGGATGGGAACCAACCCAGAGTCAAGGGAACAACAAGTGAGCTAAAATCAATGAGAGAAGGGCACAGGATGCCTGGTGGGGCTTAATCAAGAGCAGTGTAGCAGTGAGGAATTAATAAATGAGAATGAAAGCCAAAAATGATGGTGGAACAAGAAGAAACTAAAAGGAAATAGGGGAAAGAACCAGGTCATTTATAGAGATCTAAATAAAAGAGATCTATATAAAATATCCAGAGAAAAATAAAATTATGTACTCATATCTATATGTTAGCAATGAAGGTTTCAGGTGGACATAGGACCTCAACTCAAGTAGTTCCTCAACACAAGAACACTTTGTTGTAACAATTCTGTGATGCTTACCTTCCCGACGTTATCACAGATGCCAAAATGGGTACATATTCAAATGAGGTGAAGAAAGATTATGGTGCCTGGTTATCAAAAAACATAGCATCTGGGGTTTTGAAGATAAACAAATGGCCATGTAGCTTCAAAGGCTTGAAGATAAATGAATGGCCATGTAGCTGAGAAGCAACAAAGACCACATGGTAGAAGCATTCTAGCTTGTGTGATCATGAGGTGTTCATGGGATCAGGTATCTGGCAACTAAAACAAAATTATTAATGTGAATGGGTAGGTAGGTGGGGATCGGCATGAAGGGAAGATCAAATGCCAATCTGCAACAATTGGACATCTGCTCACAGAGGGGTCAGAAGAAAGAGATGAGTCAATTAGGGTGTAGTGTAGCGGCAGTGAAACACACAACCTTCCTCTAGCTCTTTGATGCTTCCTTCACCCCCCTATCATGACCTCAGTTCTACCTTACAAATCGCATTAGACCAGAGCAGGCACACTGCTACAGATAAGGACCCCCAAACAGGGACTCCAGGATAAATAAACCTTTCAGGGCCAACAAGAAAAGTAGAGATACCAGGAGGATTATGGAAGGGTGGGGGGAGAAAGAAGGAATCAATCACAAGCATCGGCCTAGCACCCCCTACGAAGGGAATGAATAATGGGAAAGTGGATGGGGGACAATGGAGGGTGATATAAGATATGAAAATAATAGTCTATAAATGTTCAAGGGTTAATGAGGGAGGGAGCACAAGGGAGGAAGGTGGAAGAAATGGGGAGCTGATATCAGGGGCTAAGGGGAAAGAGAATGCTTTGAAAATTATGATATCAGCATATGTGTAAATGTTCCGTGGGCTGCATATGGCCTCTGAGGTAATTTTTTGTGGCCTATGATGCTCTGAAATAAAATAAAAATAGAAAAAAATATCACTTAGAGGAGATTAAGGCAATACCTTACATATAATTCCCTCCTTACATTTTGTTTTTTTGGTTTTTGTGGCTTGGCTTTCCATTTCCAGTTTTTCTATTGTCCCTTTATTTTTAGTGTTTGAGTAATTGTTGATTTTTATTCAACAATTACTAAAATGGCATGTCTATTTTGTTTAAAAAAGAGTTTCAAGGAAATAGCTTCGAGGATTACTCTATCACCTAATGTTATTATAGTTCATCGGACGTTAAATTTTTTATGATAATACTTTCAACTCTGTTCCATATATTTTCTCATTCCATCCATGTTCATTTATTATGAGCCTGGTCAGGGAAGTTGGGTATCATCTATTTCTACTAATCTCAGGATAAGTGAGGTTGTAGATCCTAAAGACTAGGTTTTTTGTTTGTTTTTTAGCTTTTGGTTACTTTCTTACTGCTTTGATCCTGGTGAATAGAGTCCATTGGAGTGTCTAGATAGTTGGAAGCAAACTTTTAAGTCCCCAGGTGCTATACTTCACTGACTGAAGATTATGACTTTTTGTGCACATGTGAATTGTGTTCTCCAATTGACGGAATTTTCCCATGAGACTACACTTAAAAAAAAAATCAGGATTAGAAGATGTTGAATTACGTGTCCCTCTACCAGTGTATTTGCATTTATATATACAGATAGATAGTCCATTTTAGTCAAGAAGTGCTGTTTAAATTGTTAGCCATCGGGGACCTTTCAGGTACATGAAATACTGGTGACATAACAGCTAACATCATAAGAGCATGAAGTCACCACCTAACCACACACAGACATGTGCTGCCTAAGAACTAAGAAAGACAAGGAAGAAGGGTTTACTGACCTACTTCAAAATATAATGGCCAGTAATAACCTTTTATTTTATTTATTTTTTATTTTTCCCCCACATCACTGCCCTGGTGAGAGTAGGAAGCCCAGCCTTGCTCCTATAGAGCTGCTGCTGGATTGGAACCACCAACCCTGTGGGCCACTGTCCCACACAACCACTGTATCACTGGGGGCTCAGCCTAGTAATAACCTTATAAATAACAATGGAACATTGTGCTAGAAGAGAAACCACTCAGGCTGTGGGACAGTCAAAATTTCACTGAAGAGGAATTTATTCCTCAAACTCAAGTCATTCTTAATGAAATGGATGGAACAAAGGTTTTGGCATTTTCATTTTCTGATATAGCATGACTCAAAGCAAAGATTCATTCATAATAGGGAGGTAAAATATATGAATGCTATTAAAAACTGAATGAAAGTCATCAAAACTGAAATGGAATGCATAAAAAAATAAATAGGCTTTAGTGGGCAGAAATAAACTGGTATTCGGCATTTTTAATTGAATAACTATGTCAGAGTAATTTTTGAAGAGGGATAATGTCATATTCATGCTGTCAAAAGGAGCATTTGAAGCTCTATCTTGAAGGACAACACCTACAAGGACTACCAGTTAATATGATTAGTATGCAAGTTATTATTGCAATCAAGAGTTTTGACTATGAAAACATTGACAATTTTAAAATAAATTCTGCCATTTGCAACTGATTAAACATTCAATATGCATTGATAATGGTTGATTATTAGAATATGAGAGTTGGAAACAGAAGTTTGGAAAAGATTTCCTTTTTGAAAGAAGCAAAGATGGAAATTGCATGCTCAAAATTTGCAAGACCAACTAATTATTCATTGTAAATGCCATTTTCAACAGCAAAGAGGGCAAGTATATATATATATATATATATATATGGAATTCATCATATGAAATACACAAAAATCAAATCTGCTTTTTCTGTGGAAAGTGATAAAGAATTAGAGCAATAATCAATATTAGTAATAGTCAATATTCCCAGCAAGGTCAGGGGTGATTGCTAAAGAGACCATCAATTGCTCATAGTAATACTCAAGAAGCTGAAAAAAAAGTAAACAATTCCATGAAAGTCAAGGTATATATCTTCAACAAATCCAAGAGATTTTAGAAACCATCTTTTTTGATTCATTGACTTCTAATGACTGAAGACCAGATGAGTTGTGAAATGATATACATGCAGAAAGCAGAGCCATTAAAAAGATTTTTAAACTACATCTTGAGCATGTTATTGGTAAGTGTTGTCAAGTAGGTTCTGTTCTGACTCATAAGACCCCACATAAACCAATCACAATATCTTTCTCTAGGAAGTTATCTCTCCTAGTAACAGGTCCAAAGTGCTGGAGACACAATGTGGTTAGCCACCCTTACTTCTAAAGAGCACTCTGGCTATACTTCTTCCAAGGCAAATTTGTTTGTTCTTTTGGAAGTTTATGGTCCTCTTGAGAAACCAAATGGAAGAAATGATGAAGTGAAAGAGCTTAACGGTGAGGAATAACATCAGCCTCATGTCTGAAAGTGCCCTGAGGAGTGGCTGTGCATTTGAAGGACAAGAGAGAGAGAGAGAGAGAGAGAGAGAGAGAGAGAGAGAGAGAGCAGTGTGCTCACCTTTCCAGAAGTCAGGAATAAGAAAGAGAGCGACTCCATTTTCCAGCAGGCTTATATAGCCTTGGGTCTATCACAGTCAATCATATATGTAACATGGTGGACAGTATCTTAACCCTAAATATTCCTGAGCTCATTTGGGAAGTTTTTCAGATCAGTATTAGGGGCTAGCAGAGGGAAATCGACTGTCCTTTGTTTGGTAAGAACAACAGAACTTATTTTTTTCTTGGAAATTATTTCAGTGCATAGTCAGCAGCCATGTACTTGGAGCATGCATTTTTCAAGTAGCACTATTATAGGGAGAGATTGTGGGAATGAATTTTAGTAGGAAGGATATGACTGAGAGTAATCTCTAACTGACAAATGTGAAGGCCTTCCTCCACCAGTCTTAATTATGAACATAGTATGTTTGGCCACATGCATTCTCTTTCCAGTCCTCAGTTTCACACAGTTAATAAGAATTTTTTAAAGAGCAGCTAGAAAAAGCTAAATGAAGTCTAACTAAATAATAAAGCATGAATATATAAATCAATAGATTGATACACTCAGCATATCTCAAGTTAAAAAAAAACCCTCAAGAGAAATTCAAATCTCAGGTTGAAATATTCAAGAATACATAGTTCAAAATATTGAACTTTGCCATATCAAAATACATCTGAAGGATTACACAATCACACTACCAAGAGAAATTACTGGATGTCAATAAAACTTAAAACTCACTGTCATTGTGTTGATATCAACCCATAGATAAAAAACTAATGGTATTGAAGAAAGAAGTCAAAGCTTTACTTAAAGCATTGGAGGGAGTATGCATCTACAGGAATTGAGAGAATATCAATTTTAATGTTTAAATGAAACTGGAAATATTTACAAATTTATGCCAAGAAATTTAAATACATTTACCTGACTGATAAGATATTCATATATGTGACAATTCCAAATAAACACTTTATTCTAATAATCAAGCATTCTGTGATGCCCACCTTCCCGACACAATCACTGAAGAAAAAGTGATTGCATAAGTAAATGTGGTGAAGAAAGTTGATGGTGTCTGGCTATCCAAAGTTATAGAATCTTGGGTCTTAAAGGCTTCAACATAAATAAGTGGCCATTTAGCTGAGAAGCAACAAAGCCCACATGATAGAAACATACCAACCTTTGTGATTATGAGATGTCTATGGGATCAGGTATCAGGAATCATAAACCCAGAACAAAATCACATCCAAAGAGAGTGGGGGGAGGGGGTATGAAGTGGAGACGCAATGCCCATCTGTAGGCAATTGGACATCCCCTCACAGAGGAGTCCCAAGGAAGAGATGAGCCAGTCAGGGTACAGTGTAGCACTGATGAAATGCACAGCTTGCCTCTAGTTCTTTGATGTTTTTTCCCGTGTTATCATCATCCCAATTCGACTTTATAAATCAGATTAGACAACAGCATGATGCTGTTACAGATAAGAGCCTACAACACAGGGAATCCAGGAGAGATAAATTCCTCAGGGTCAATAAGGAGAGAAGAGATACCAGGAGAATTAGGGCACAGTGTGGGGAGAAAGGGAGACTCAATCACAAGGACCAACTATAAGCCTCTCCCAGGGGGACAAATAATGGAAAGATGGGTGATGGGTGACAGAAGACAATGTAAGATATGAAAATAATAGTCTATAACTTATCAAGGGAGGGAGGGCAATGAGGTCCGGGGAAGAAATGGGGAGTTGATATCAGGGGCTCAGTGGGAAGAAAATACTTTGAAAATTATGATGTCAGCATATATGCAAATATGCTTGACACAATGGATCAATGCATGGATTATGCTAAGAGATGTCAGGACCCCCAATAAAAGCATTTAATTTTAAAAGATAGCCCAAGAGAATGTGGAAATTATTGGAAAATCATTTAATATGAAATGCGTGCAAAATGTCATGAAGACAACTTAAAAATGACAGCAATCTGCCAGATATTTAAACCGAACTAAGAAGACATGGTACAAAGGAGAGCATTACTGATATAAGATGGTTCTCTCCTGAAAATAGATGCATCAAAAAGATGTCTACTTATGTTTTGTTGACAATCTAAGTGTCTTAAACTACATAGGACACAGAAAACTGTGGATAGCATTGCTAACAATGGAAATACCAGAGCACTTCATTTTGTTCTTGCAGAATCTATACATAAGCCAATAGGCTGTTATTTGATAAAGTCAGGTGTTTGCTAAGCCCAGGTGTCACCATACTCATTCAGTCTGTGTGCTGAGCAAATAACCTGACCGCACCTGAATGAGATGAAGAAGCAAATGGCATCGGGCTTGGAGGTAGGCTCAGTAATACCCCTTGGTACACAGATGGCATCAGGAGGACTTGAGGCACTTCTAATGAACATTGTGATAGGTTTTGCTTCTTCTTGGCTGGGTCAGGATTCTCTGTAGTTCAGCACTGGAGAAGTAGTAATCCCCCATATGAGGATAAGTCAATTTAGGAAAAGCCAATTAGTTGTAAGAAACTTAGGGGTAGGATGCAGCACCTTTATTCAAATAGCAGCCTTGAACCAATTGAAAGGAATTTTCCTTGGAGGGGATGGTCTTCTTCTGATATACATGGATCTTGCTTTTTATTGATTGGGGACCTGAATCTGGCTTGTAACCCTCTGGTTCTTTGGACTTAAGCCAATGATTTATGTGTTGTCTGCCCATTTTGGGAGCCCTTAGTGGACTGTTATCTTTTCTGCTGACCTTGGATTCATTTTGTATCCACAAGCTGGACCCAATGACCCTATATCTATTTTCTCTGTAACCCAAAGCCTGGTGTCCTCCTTCATCAACATCACTTCTACTACACTCAGGAGAGACTTCTAGGCTACCTTATGAATGATAGATTTGTAATCTGTCCAGATGTGAACTTGCCTGCTGCTAAAACTGTGTGAGCCGTTTTAGTGATGAATCTCTCTCTATACGTACATAAGCATATAAAAACATTACTGGTTTCAGTTCTCTAGAGAACACAGTATAAAACAAGAATATAAAGAAAACAAAATTTCTCATAATTGAATGAATAGATGACATGATAAACAGAGGCAATATATAAAAGATTGAAGTTAGAGATTTCATTTTACTTAATTATCTAGCAATACACACAAAAGCAACAGACAATAAATCAAACATTTAGCAGTGGGACATTTCCTGCAAAATAGCTCTTTAAAGTGTTAATGCAGAAGTCTAAAGTGCACTTGACCATAGCTGGGGATTTTTAATCATTTCAATTACTTTATAAGGCTATAAGGTGTATAGACGATTTGATGCATTAGTCCTTTAGTAGGACTAACGAAGACTTGATGCATTTAAATTATGGTGTTTGTCAAGAGTTTTAAAATACCTTGGACTTCCAGAAGAGTCAACAAATCTCCCTTGGACAAGTAGAGGATGGCAGTGGTTCATCTCATATACCTTCAGTGTGTTATCAGAAGAAATCAGTTCCAGGAAAAGACATCAAGTTTAGAAAAACTAAACTGTTATGTAAGCAATCAAAAACTGGTTGTTTCATTTAAGCTGCTTCATTGTGAGACTTCTTTCTTACAACAGATTAACCTTAACCTTCACATATAACAATAAAACGCCATATGAATCTGTTCAACTTCAATTGCCCCCAGTTCCCCAGTGATTTGCAAATCATTGTTTTCTCATTATTGTACCTCTCTGAATCAGCACATGACCATAAACTGCCTAAACCTATATTTCTGTACTGTAAAAGTGACCTGGTGATGGCATCTGACCTCCTTTGACTTCATAAGAAGGGAAGCAAAATCAAACTTAACCCTAACCAATGCCAATTCCTATAAGGTGGAAGTCAGACACGCCTCCCCACAACAACTTTCTTTGACAATTCCAACACAATTTTCTCTCCAAAGGCATCCGTTCCTTTTCTCCTCTATTTAATATCCATCAAAAATGGTCACCCAGTATTTGCAGACAGTATTCACAATTGCTTTTCAGGGACATAGCAGTTACAATGCAGAATGGGGAACAGAGTGACTACAATTTTTCAGTCAGGAGTGCCTTTTCTCATCTGAGTTCAGAGGTATGCCTTTCTAGTTCATCTTCCTCCACTCCTCCAGTGTCCCTCTGGAGTCACAGCTGTCTGGCTCTGGGGAAGAAGACAATCAGCACACAGAGACGGAGGAATCCAAAGTATGCTTGCTACTCTTGTGTTTTCTTTTAAATTTTATTTTATTTTAACAGTTTTATTGGAATATCATTCACATATCATAAAATGCAATGGTCCAATTATGTTCAGAAGTGCAGTCATCACCATAATCAATTTTAGAATGCTTTCTTCATTCTTGTGCTCATTGTTACCAGCCCCTCATTTCTCCACAGAGTCTCTGGTCATATCCCCAGGGAGCCATTAATCCAATCACTGTCTTTATAGACTTATTATCTGGATTTTAAATACGGAGTAACATCTAAACAAAGAAAAACCTAACAGTAACAAAGAAAAATCTGATAAAACCTCAGTTGAAAAGAAAGCAGAAAATATTAAAAGTGAGAATAAATTAAAAATGAATCAAGTGGGAAATCAGCTAGGTAAGGTGTTAAATTTTAATCTAACTTCATCTTCAAAAATCCACTGTCCAAAATATTCTGTGCAATAGCAAGGTCAGAAGGTATTTGTCAGATGAAGACAGGACTTTTTCACAATTGCAATATTCCAAATATTAGGCCAAATGTTTACCAGCATTTGTTATAAGAAGTTGAGTTAGCTATGCTCCCTGAAACTCCTAGTTATCTCAGGCTTTGTGTTGTCTAACCAGAGCTAACTCCCCTGCTGTTAGGGTGATGGTTTCCTTCCTTTGAAGCCTGTGGGAGGATTCACATGCTGATGTTAATAATCTCTAGCCTAACTTGTTTACCCACATCCAGGAGTCTGGGGTCTGGTCTCCTCACATGGGACTCTGATAGCTCCTTTTCCTATAATGTTTGCACAAGGCACAACCTCTTCCTGTGACGTATGTCCTTACCTGTAATTGGGGACCTGGCTTGGCTCCAGAGGGTATATAGGGATGGGACATAAGGTAGAGGCTCTCTCAGTCTGCCTCCCCCAAGCCTAATTTGTACC
Source organism: Nesogale talazaci (assembly GCA_004026705.1). Lineage (NCBI taxonomy): Eukaryota > Metazoa > Chordata > Mammalia > Afrosoricida > Tenrecidae > Nesogale > Nesogale talazaci. Next base: position 13,665 of record PVJH01024113.1, read on the forward strand.
AGCCTGCCTCCACCCAGGCTGCTTTCTCAGGCTGCCTTCCGACCCCCACAAGCCTACTTCTTACCAGTCTCCATCCAGGCTGCCATTCACCTGTCTCCCTCTCCACGCGGACCATCTAGCAGGGTGGAGGTGAGCTTGCACCGTGAAAGGATATATATGTAACTTGTTATGCTGTTTATTCTCTCTCTACCATGATCTCTATATCGGTAGCGAAATAATAATTATCATTACACAACTGTCTGTTGAACCCTTGCTGTCAGTATATCAGGAGGCTGGTCACCCCCTGATAGGTATTCTGGTGCTTATTGACAGTAGTAAGATATTTGCTCCTGGAGAAAAACTGACTAATCTCAGTGATTCCATATATGGCTCCATTCAGTCATCTGGTATGAGTACTAAAAGGGTTAGAAAAGCTATATTAAGTAATTCACTGTACCACATTGACTACTTTCATTTAGTTGACATGTCAATCTGCTCTCCTTTCTTGAATACCCTTTCTTGGCTATTCTTTTGAGGTCCAAGCTCTCTATTTAGGGTTACATGGCATGATATATCACTTATATCATTCAATCGAATTGGAATGCAAAAATTTGCTGTGGTAAATTAATCAATGACTTTTGACAATTTGGAAATAATATGTGATCTGAAGGCACAAAAGTTTTGTTAACTTTTTGCTTGTGTCTCTTTACAGGTCAGAAATTCCTTATTATTATTCCATTGAGTTGAGTGGAACTTCCATCAAGGGAACTGCCGCTCTTGTCATAGGACTAGTCATGTAATGCATTATAAATTAGCTGATTATTCTTGTGCTGTAGTCACAGAAAACAGTCCACTGTGGGCATCTTATCCAAACTGAGACTTTTAATATGTTTTCATGAAGTGACTATTTTAAAGAAGCCACAAACTCACTGCCATCGAGTTGAATCTGTCCCATAACCAACATATCGGATCACACAGAACTGCAGTTTAGATTTCTGATACTGTAACTCTTTAGAGCATAGAAAACCTTGTCTTTCTCACACAAAGCACCTGATGGTTTCAAACTTCTGACCATCAGGCTCCTACAAATAATTAGTTATGGGGGAACCCTATTTTTTATTGTAATAATTAAATATGTGTAAACTTAGATCTCTCAGAGATGTCTTTTCTGAAGTAAAAGATAATTTCTTAGAAGGTACTTAACATGGAGAAACAGAACAGCATGATACACAGAATTCTGAGTGTATGGTTTAAATATCCAAATGTACATTTTGCATATCTGAAGGAAGGATCAAATATATCATCTGGTTTTAGCATCAAGAACAATAAGTTGAATTTTTGTTTCTTGTAACTAAGAAAGATTACTGATACAATTACTTTCCCATCTATCTCTCAGATTAAATTTTGGATAACTCCTGTATGTTATCTCTCTTTTGTCTTTTCCGTTTGTTTCCTCTGCAACAATTAACTCTGTTTAACCTGGATTTTCTTCCTTTTTTTTTGAAAAAAAAATTTAAGACTTATTTAAATTGAAAGGTAGAATCACAATTTTGGAAAATCATCAAGAAGTGTTCAGTGTTAGCCTCATATAATCATATTAATTGTGTCTAATTCACAGGGCATGATTTTAGATATTCTGTGTTCGTCATTGTCTCATGTAAGCATTGTGAAACCACTGAAATGTTTGTATTAATGGAATAAGTACACTCATTTTCCAGAGAAAGAAGGTGAAATTTACATAAATTAAATAATTTTGGCAAATTTGTACTAATAAGTCAGAGTGTCAAGATTCAATCTAGATTATTTGGACTATGAAGAACATGTACTCTTTATCAAGCACTACTGCTTATGGGAAATTTCATAATCATCTAGAAATGATGACACTTTATGTAGAATATTTAAAACTCTACAAATAAAAAAAACTGCAGTTCTTTAAAATACTGAAAATAATGTATGCTTTAGGCAAGAAGAGAAGGGGGCAGTTTTTCTCTGCTGCTTGCACTGAGTCTTCTGTAGAGTCATGGCTGTGAATATGTTGTAAAGGATATCTCATTAACAATGTATTTTGTTGTAACTCCATCTGCCTAGCAATTTTAGGTGAGCTGCATACCATATGGGGGATAATCTCACAAAGCAGAACAGGATAATTTAATACTTGCTAAATAAAATTTTGCTTGGGCTAAGACTTTTGCAGTGAACAGTTTTTAATTCAGTTGACTTGAAATATCACCATTCTATATTAGTGTGATATTGAACATGATAAATACAAATAGGAATAAAGATAGGTGTTTATATTCCAGCAGTGACTCCTCAAAGAAAACATATCAATCACATGTAATTAAGCTGTCAGTTCCTAATTTAGCAAAAACTATTCACTACAAACTAGCAAATATAAATACAAAAATAAATGAAGTTTTGGAAAATAAAACACAGTGCTGATGCCCTCCCCTTTTTATTGTCCCTCTGAAATTAGGGTACGTTTCTCTTTATATCTATTTTCTATGTGAAACAAATGGTTATTTTATTAGCTACAAGAGACAACATGTTTCAAGCAAATCATTTTATACTGAAGCTGAGCTGGAATTGTGTACTTACCAGAAAAGGTTTATGGCTACCATCTTGGTAGAAGATACAAACTTGGTCCTTGAGTTGTCTTGCACACAGAAGTGAGTCACACAAAGGAAAAGCCCGTATACATGTATAACATTGGATGTTGGACTTTTTGGAGTTTCAAGTTTATCCAGTGCCTTCTGTTGAACTAACCAGATTCAATTTAGAGTTTTGAGATAAAGCAAGTACTACATGGGGTTAGTAATGAACTTATGTATGCCTGTTTCTGCTGAAAAAAATAACAGCACCTAAAACAACAACAAGAAACATGACAAAGAAGCCGTTATGGGTAGTATTTTTCATGGTCAGCCTTTGGAAGCCACCAGCAGTTCTGTGGGAGAAGGACTGGCCTTCTCTTCCCTAAACAGTTCCAGTCTCCGAAACTCACAGGGGTCACGGTGAGTCAGCACTGATTCCCTGGCACTGAGTACCTTTAGTGGTCGCAATTCTACAGCACTGCTTGGTGTGAGCTATGAAATGGTTTGGTGCCTGGATTCTCTCCAAATAAAATGCCTTGGGGAAAAAAGAAGAAGAAGAAACTTCACTAAGGATTCCCTTCGAAGATTTGATATAAAGTTGGGAAACACTGAAACTATTTAATCTTAAAGATAGCTTTTACTTTTAAATTATGCAGGAAAATGGTCACTACTATCAATGAAGAGTATAATGCATTTTTTGCCAGGTGTGTTAAAATCTATTATCTCGAGGAGAGAGACAAGAGGGTAATTATGTATCTATCACCAAATCTTGAAAATATTTCTAGAAAAATAAATATTGATTTTTGGGGATTGTAAAAATTGCTAAACTTTGCTTAGAAAAATAGAAGGATTTCAAGGCAGATGAAAGTCAGGGTGTGGAAAAACTTTAACTGTTATCTTTTTCTGTGATGGTCAGGGTCTTCTGAATGGATCTGGTCATCAATTTCCTTGCTATCCTTCAGTGATCAAACATTTGAGTCACACAGAGACTCCAAAGAAAGAATGGTCATTTATGGACCGTGTAGTTGTGGCTGTCACTACTCTGTTGTCAGTTTCAGGATTGGGCATGCAAGGGTGGAGTCTGGCCTGTCAATCTGGAGATAGCTGATGAGACCTCTGTGTGGGCATGGTTTTCTCATTCAAGAATTCTGGAAAATCTGGCTGAATTTCTCTCTTGGAGGTGAGACTTATGACTTAGTCCCTTAGAGATGTTCTACTGACAAGATATATGGCTGACTCCCTGGAAGACATCCCATAGGAGAAGCCACGTGGACTTACCCTGATGGAACCAGGAGAAGCCATGTAGAGACTCCTGCCAGTGCTGAGAGAGGTCCCTTCCATTGCTGAGATGCTTACAACACCACTGGATACACAAGATTTTGCACCCAATGGCCTGTAACTGTTCTGGCATCATTACACCTGCTTTGTGAGACTGAAGAGGACTTATGGATTGGTATCAGACATTTGCGTTAATATCAAACTTATGACCTTAGATTGGACTGGATCTTGGACTCTCTTTTATATACATATGTGTGCTTATGAATTTGTTTTTCTAGTCTACCCAGACTTGCACAGTAGTAGTGAAAACATGGAATGGATTTGAGGACTAAGGAAAATTTTAAATGTGTTTGATAGAGAAAAGAATGGAGAAACTTGTGAGTGATATAGGCATTATTATGAGGAGCCTCAGTGGCAAAGTGGGTCATAATTTGCACTGCTAGCCATAAACAAAACAATCTGAACCCACTAGCAATTCTGAGGCAGCAAAATGAAGATTTCTTCTCCTGCAAACTCCTTGGAAACTAATAAGGGCAATTCTACCCTGTCCCACGGGGACTTCGTGAATTGGATCATATCGATAGCAGGAGATAATTCTGTAGGGGGTTAGTATTTCCTTTTCCAATAAATTTTCCCCTCCAAATATTAGACTTTGAGAGCCAACAAGGATGGTGGTATAATATAAATTAATTCAAAGTGAAACCTATGTAATGCTTCTCAGTAATTAAACTTGAGAATGAGTATGTCTGAGTCTAATATAATCTCCTGATGTCAAGAATTGATAAATCTGAACTTATTCTTTTTTTTCAAAAACAAACAAACAAACAAAAGCAACAAAACACATTTGCAGGCTTCCATAAGAAATCTATGTGCCCAACATTTCTCAATGGGTTTGACTTATGCAGAGTCTGTGAATTAATGTGGCTCTTTAGCCAAAGTCTCTGCAACTCCCAGCAAATTACTTCTTTTCCCTGTATGGGTTTGGATAAGAAGAACAGACAAAGACATGCACACGATTCTTCTCTGAATAATTATTAGTATGATTCATTTTGATGGTCATCCTACTGGATTTAAAACTAGCTCTCAGAGAAGGGGAATGGGGAACCTTACTACAGGCAAGATCCAGGAGTGGAGTGGGGACCCTGCAAAGTCTCCCTGGGACCCAGTAAAGGTGGGTGACATCCGAAGAGTGACAGAGGAGCAGCAGCAGCAAAAGAGCGAGGAGACAGAGTACGAAACACATGGAGGCACGTCCTGGCTTACAGGACAAGGAAAGCTGAGCAAGTTTGGCAAAGGAATTGGCTGAGAGGGTGGGGTGCCTGGGTACTTAATTAGGGGAGCTGGGCCTGCTGACCATGGGGATGGAACTGAATGTCTTTGAGCTGAAGTTACTGGGGTGCCTCTGGGCAGTTCGGGGGATCTAGTTTGCTGACCCACAGAGCTTGAGGCTCACAATACTTCGACATGCCCATAGCCTATTTCTTGTCAGGATTGAAATAATTTTGTAACACATCCTGACCGAACAGCTGTATTCTGATTATTTCACACCTGTAGTCTAACCTGCTCACTTCCCTAAAAAACCCTGTTACTCATGAATATAGTCTCCAAGTCTTGTGTAGCATGTGTAGTGACTTACAAATCCTAAAGGTAAAGTCAAATATGGGGAAAATAGGGAATGTCTCATGGGAGAAGACAATTTATTTATTTTATTGTTTTTTCTCAATTTATAATCCTTGATCACAAAGACAAAGACTTTTCTATTTTTCACACATTTATTATAGCTAAGTGATAGCAAAGAAAATGGGAAAAGATAAATATAACATACATATACATTATAAGAAGCATTGATTTATAGGGGTATTAGGGAGGAAAGTAACCCATAGCTACTGCTTGACACTGTCTAGGAGAACATGTTTATGGCAAAAGCTCATCTGGCAGGCATATAGAAATAATGACTGGAGAAATTGGTGCATGGCATAAACATGTGTCTTCACAAATCTATGCAAAATGTAAGTATCTTTGAATCGTAATCCAGAAAGTTATGGACTCTCAAAATGAGCATATACATAAAGACTTATAGCTCATATTTCTAGGTCTGAATTTGATAATCCTTACTCTGAAGCTCTCCAAGCTTTGGAATATTTTATATTTTCTGAATTAAATGTATCTCTAATTATTCAAGACACCATTACTGATGTGAACGTCATATTAGGTTTTGTAAAGATATTGAGCTTCAAAAATGATTAGACAGTTATAGTCCCTGTACTTATGTGTTTGAGATTTCACAATGACAGATAGTAAGGAAACAATGAAATAAATACATGATTACACACAATGAAGAGAATGAAAATGGTGATGTAACAGAACACTATTGATTGCACAGAGTTATTCAGATAAGCTTTTAGGCTTACATGAAATGTTTGGGAAGTTTTCATGTGAATTTTTCACGATATCCACATAAAGATATAGTAATGGCTGTATCTATGCTGCCACTCATCTGCCAATCTGTTGCACTGTGGAAGCCACAGTCTGTGTGCCTGTGCCACCAGGATTGCTGACATGTCTGAGGTCACCTATGAAGGGCAGACTTCATTGGAGATTTCAGTCTAAGACAGACTAGAAAAAAGAACCAAACCAGTTCTGACAATTAGCCCATGAATATTTTATGATAGTCATATAAAAATGTCTACCACAGTGTCAGAAGACTTTTACGTGGAAAAACATTTGAAATGCAATTGGAGAGAAAAATCACAATTGAGAAAGAGCTACCTCTTCAAAGTAGAGTTGACCTTAATCAAATGAGTGGATCGACTTTTGAAACCTTGGTTTTTAGCTACAGGATGACTCAAAAGGTGAAGAAAAAGTTTATCAATCATTGATAAATCAAGCATGACATATACTGTCTTAAGGTAGGTTCCTCAGAGAAGCAAAATCGGTGATTCTTATATCTATTCCAAATCCAGAAGTCAGATGTTAGTTAGGCTGAAAGTTTCTTTTGGCACCAGAAGACTGATGAACTCTAGACAGAAAACAACAACAGCAGCTGACTGGTAACTGCAGAAATGAATGAATTTGTATTACTCTCGGTTGACTAGAGAAACAACTTCATTGACCCTCTTATGTTTATAAGAAAGAGCTTTATATGAAAGAGCAGTTTCATATGGGGAATATACCCCAGCCCAGTTCAAAGCAAGTCCATAAGTCTAATATTAGCCCACATGTTCGATACCAGTCTATAGATTTCTAAATTCCTCTTTAGACTCACAAAACGCATGCGATGATACCTAATGCAGGAAGATCACAGGCCAGTGGGTGGACAGTCTATGGATCCAGAGCCAGTGGAAGCATCTTAGCAATGACAAGGGTCTGCATGTGGCTGGCTCTTCCAGCTCCAAGGCTCTGGCTGCCATCAGCACAGCTCCAGGTTTCATGTCAACAGGAAAGTCTCTCAGGGAGAGTGTGTGTTTCCTGCCTCCTGTGAACTGTTTATCTCCATAGCTCCTCCAAATGAGGTTATCAAGCTGCAACTTGAGTGACAGGCTAACCTCCTCAACTTCACTCTTAATAGTCTCAAGGTGGCAACAGATTATTTAGCTACCATAAAAGTTAAGATCATTTAGTCAGGTTTGTGACTGAAGAGACAAATGAAATCAATGTTGGCACACCAGATAGGAGGCAATTGCCTCAAGTTTAAAGAGCCAGATTGAATATCACATGCAAAATCCAAATGGAGCAAAAAACTGAAGCAAGATTTTCCAGCAACATTGAAAACAGACCAGTCTCCAAGGTAACTTTTTTCAATTGAGTGGCTGCTTATAGCAGATCTCATTGTGGAGGTGATTACACTGTGTTCAATTTTTTTTTTTGTTTTTTGGGGGATCACTGCCCTCTGGTGGGAGTAGGTGGCCCAGCCTTGCTTCTGGAGAGCTGCTGCTGGATTTAAACCACCAATCCAGTGGGCCACAGTCGCTCACACAACCACTATGCCACTGGGGCAGCCCCACTGTGTTAAATCTCATCCTGAAGCATAACCTAATCTTATTTGCCAAATCACTGGTCCAGCAAAGTTGAAACAAAACCTTAAAATAGTAGTATATGTACCAAGTATACAGCTAAGAAAATTTGAATTAATGCAAAATGAAATGGAACACATATAGATCTTAGGCATTTGTGCACTGAAATAAGCATTGGTCATTTTGATTTGGACAATCATGTATATTACAGTGCTGGGAACGACATATTGAAGAGAAATGGCAATCTATTCACCCCAAGAAAGGACCTTTAAGAATTTATCCTGAAGTACAAGGCCATTAATGACAGGATGATATCCTACTCAGAAAAACAGTTGAGAAAACCATTCAAAATTTTACAACAAACACAGAAGCTTGAGATGAATAAATTGAAGAGTTATACAAATTTTCAAAGTCTGAAATTGATCAAATATGAAATAAATATGCTTTGATAAGTACTTCTTGTTGGAATGTGAAAGAGGAAAAGAGAGAGAAAGGACTGGAAGTTGGAAAATATGACTTTAATGATTGAAGCCATGCTTTGGATAGAAACACTGAGAGATGTGGTGTGGTGTAAGTGGGTGAGTGCAGGACAGTGGCCCGTGGGCTTGGCGGTTTGTGGCAGTCATGTACTTATGTTAATTTTATGATTGAAATGTAGCGGTGGAGTCTGGCCTGTTAATCTGGAGATAGCCATTGAGTAGCCGATAAGACCTCTGTGTGGGCATGGCTTTCACCTGAGACTCCTGGGAAATCTCAAAATATTTCCCTTGTGAAGATGGGAAGCTATCTTCCCCAGTTGTTGGGAGTTAGTTTCAGAGATGATTAATCACAGGCAACACAGAATGGCGGCATCTGGGAGGCTGGAGTAGCTGATGGAGAAGCCACACAGCTTTGCCCTGATGGAGCCAGACCTCTGAGGCTGCGGCAGCAACATGGAGGCCTCTGCCAGCAATGAGTTGCTTCTGCCACCACGGGATGCTGTTGATGGACCCTGAGCCCTGGAAGCGAGGAGCCATGGGGAGACCCCTGTTGGTGCCGGGACTCTGTAGCCACTGACCTGTTACTTCATGAGTCAGAAGGAGACATTATGGACCAATTTCAGGCATATGGGTTAATATCGGACTTGTGACTTTGAGCTGGACTAGGCTGGGATGTTTTCTCAATGTCCTGTTCCTCTTGAATATAAACCCATTCCTTATATCCATATGTGTATCCTTGAATTTGTTCCTCTAGTCTACCTGGACTAACTCACAGTTCAAAGCCAGCGGCGGCTCTCAGGAGCAGCGCTGGGTACTCCCACGACCACCAGAGGGCAGTGATGCCCCCCAAAAAACAAATAAACAAACAACAAAAACAGAAACACTGATAGAATTAGCAAGACCAACAGCATCTATAACAAAAATATAACCATTTTCCAAGCAAACTGGCTGTGCTCTTATTCTCTCTAACTCTTATGCCTTGGGCGATTATCCACAGATTCAGCATCTTGGCTCTCCCAGTTGCTCCAGAGGAGAAAAGGGAGACTTCCTGCTCTTATAGAATGGCAGTATCATAAGTCCCAGGGGGCAGTTCTACTTTGTTCTGGAGGACTGCTATTAGTGGGAATTCACTTGACAAATGGCAGTGGGTTTGATTTTTGCTTTCCCCGCCCCCAACAATGTAAATGCAATGATACATGTGGACCTGAGCAGAGAGAATACACAAGAATCAAGCTGAAGCATCAATAAGAAGAAACAAGGGAGAAACATAGTACCAACACTGGGGAGAGAGCTGTCCAAGTGCTGAACAGACTACCAACTCCGCTTCAGTAAGTTCAAATTGCAGTTGAAGAAAATTAAAACAAATCCACGAGTCAAAATGCTATCTTGGGTATATACACCTCGAAAACTAGGAAAGATAGGAAATCAATAAAAGGCCAAAGTGAATATCAGAAGGAACTCTGACACTTGCTCTTATATGTAGAGAAGCTAAAGTGGATGGAAGAAATAATAATTAATTAACTTATAGAAAATTTCAACAGGCAGCTTGAGAAGACAAAATGTTATAATGAAATATTCAAAGGATCCAGTTAGGAATGAGAATGGAAGAACATATTCAGCATTTCTCAAGAGAGAAATGAAGAAAAAAATTCTAGCGTGAAGGTACACTACTTAAAGGTTCTACTGGAAAAATATTGAACAACACAGGAAAGTCTGAAAGAAGATAGAATACACAGAGTCACTGCATCTAAAAGAACTTGTCAACAACGAACCATTTCAAAAGGTAGCACATGATGAAGAACTGATAGTATTGAAGGAGGACACCCAAGCTACAGTGAAAGAGCTAGCTGTAAACGGGGCTCAAGAAATCACTGCACATCAGATGAAAACGTCAACAAACAAATGAAATTTCAGTCCACAATCATCTATGCCAAGGAGACTGGAGTACAGTTAGCTGACTAGCTGACTGTAAAGGTGATTGAACAGAATTTGAAAATGATATAATAATATTATTAGTATCACATGCAAGTAAAATTTTTGAAGATAATTTTTAAAAGCTTACAGTAGCAACTCAATAGGAGCTTAACAGAAATTCAAGCTGCATTCACGAGAGGACTTGGAACAAGCAATGCACATCACTGCGGATGTCAATTCTGGAAATTCCAGAACATTCAACTTGCTCACATAAAACATTTAATATGCTCACATAAAACCTGTACATAGACTAGGAAGTGGTTGCTAGAATAAAACCGGAGAATTGTTTGAAATCATAAAGCTATGTATGTGGCATCTGTATGATGAGCAAAACCTTCAAATAAGTGGACAAAAATGAAGAATAGTGGATCAGCAGGATTGGAAGAAGGCTCATTAACAACCTGTTATTTGCAGGTGACATATTCTAGTGTGCTGACAGCTAAGAAAACTTGTACTACTGATAAATACTGAAAATTTTAGTCTGCAAGACCATACCTCACTGTACAGAAGACAGTCTCCTTTCCACTAGATTCACAAATAACATCAGGACAAATGGAGAACATATTGAATTTGTTAAGTAGTTCATTTTAAGTGAAGTAAAAATTAAGTGTCATGACATCAGCAGTCAATAAGTCAAATGACATCAGATAAATCTTCAATAGAACATCATTTCAAAATATTTATGTGCAAAAATATCACCATGAATATCATGGTTCACTGAATCCTACTTAGATATTTCTAATTGACTCATGTGCACACAAAAGCTGGACAATGAGTAATGAATTCTGAATAAGAATACATTTGTATTCTAGAACCTGCAAAGAATGCTGACTATTCAATGAACTACAGTAAAAAGAACAAATCTGTGTAAGAAGAAGTAAAGTCAGAATGTGGCTTAGAGGTAAAGATGTTGAGACTTAGTGTGATTTACTTTGTATATATGAATTATTTGCAGAGACCAGTACCTGGCACAAGAGATCATGCTTAGTAAAGAGGACTGTCACAGTTAAAATGATGTGTCCTACTAGATCGATGGACACAGTGGCTGAAGCAATAGGTTCAAACATATGAAGCACTTTGTGGAGGGCTTGGGTCTGGCAATGTTTCCTTGCATTGCAAATAAGATCATTCTGAGTTGGAAATGACTTGACTAAAATTGACAGCTAATTATAAAAAGAACCACCGCTCCAAGGTACACTCTATGAGACTTTCCTCTCTCAAGCTTACTGACCATACCTTGGTTCTCTTGAGCTTTAAGTAAACTAACATAATAAAATATTTAAACTTATGTTCACATCTTGAACCATGAGACAGCATAAACGTTCATTCTTACACCAAACTGATTCCCAGTTCCACTTCATTCTGCGGAGGGCATTGACTATTAAAGGCAGGCTTCATATGCAGACCCCTAAATGGCTGCTCAAGATGCTCAACAGTGGCAGTCACTTAATCTGGTGTCAATTTGAGGATAAAGAGTGTAGGGTGGAGTCTAGCCTGTTGATATGGAGATAATCAAGGATACCTCTGTGTGGGATGGCCTTCTTCTTAAAATTATGGGAAATGTAACTCCTTCTTGGAGACAGAGTCACTATCTCTCTCCGTTCACTTCATGGGAGACATTCAACTGACAATGCTCTCTCCCTGTGAGACATCCCTCAGGAGAAGCCACATGGAACTGCAGAAACCTGGACCTAGAGAAGGCACATGGAGACTCCTTTCAGCGCTGAGATTATTACAATACCACTGGATCCAACGACTTTCTATCCATTGGCTTGTGGTCATTCTGAATTTGGCATCATTGCATGTGCTTCGTGAGTCTGAATAGGACTTATCGGTGTCAGACATATGGGCTACTCTCAGACTTGTGACTTTGAGTGGACTGGGTTGGGATGTTTTCTCAATGTTCATTTCCTCTTGTATACAAACCTCTTTCTTATTTACATATGAGTTTTTATGAATTTGTTTCTCTAGTCTACCTGGACTAACCCAACAGCCCTTAGATAGTCAATGAAACAATATTCTGTGTACTGTTTTGTGGGGATTTTGCAGATTAGACTTTTAAAATCAGTTTATTTTAGGGACATGAAATTTTCTTCCTGATTCTAACCTAACCACAAGAATTTTTGAAAAAGCAAAATCTTCTTTAGCTAGTTGCAGAGAATTTCAGAAATGTGAATGGATAATTAATATGCACTGATGGATTGAAGATGGATAAAGCATATGAAAATAATTTTAGAATAGTCTAATGTCTGGGTGAGATGCTGGAGTCTGGAATATGCGGGAATACGATCTATTAACCCCCACACAACTTTAATCAAAATTAGGAACACTTTATTATGCAGCAAGATCTTGGGGCAGCTAGAACAAGATTCTCCCAAGATTCAGAGTGCTCAATGTGGGAGGTTTTTGTACTGGGGATCAAATAAAGCATAGGTGGCAGGGTGGCAATCCACTGTATGGAGCAAAGGGGAACTTGGACACAAAGGCACGTGGCAACTCAGCATGTTGAGAAAGGGAATATTTGTAGCAGGAAATTTAGACACCCTTAGCAATTCAGAAACAAATGACAATGGCTCAGACGTTACAGAAAAAAGCAGTTAAAAGAAGAATTACAGAATTTGCAGGTTGGTCATTCTAGGATCAGTATGAGATGGCTATTTTCAGGTTAATCAACACAATGCAGTTACTTGTTAAAATGGCTACCTTTAAATTGACCACTACATCATGGTTATGTTAGATTCTTGGGGTTAGAGATTCCTCATTTCATGGCTTTGGCTGAGAACAGATTCACAACAAAGCTTGGTTTGTGATCCCATGAGTAGTTGGAAAGCGGTTGGTGGTCTCAAAGTTTCTGGCTTTTCAGGACCCTCTGCTGGGAGGCATGGTTGATAGTACTGGTTGGCCCCATTGGCTGAATTAAGCCCACCTGGATTAGATTGGGTCCCTTTCAAGTGTACTGGCTTCTTGTCTCAAAGGCCTGAATTTGTGCATGCTCTCAAGCCTTTATCGGCTTCCAACTTCCCATGGAGTGGAGGTGGGAGGGTTTGTCTTGTAGAGGGACTACCCTTGGTTGCTGCCTCTAGGTACTCTCATTTCCCCACTGAAGGGCTATGGACCCAAATCTTTGGGGAACTGGGTGATGGCATCTCAAGCTGCTTCCTGCTGGCAATTGGGGTCCAGGGTCTGTACACTTCCTACACTGTTAGAAGGGGTTGTCCACTCAGGACCTACAATGGAGAAGGTTGGGGTAGTCCAGGAGCTGGTGATCTAGGGTTGGCACACTTGGCTCAGAGACTTTGATAACCTGAGACCTTCTGGAAGAAATAAGCAGGTGGATAGCTTAGGTGATGAGACTGGGTAGGCTGTGAGATGGCAGTGCTTGTGGAGGTGTGCTTTAGTGCCAGGGAAGTTAAAAAAAAGAAATCATAAGGCTGACAGGCATGGGTGCCAGTGTATTTTCAACACAGGAATGCTGTAAAAGCATTTACTGGCATGAGGACAGTGAGGATTCTGAGGTAGGGTTTTCTGTGGAGCACTTTTCTGTTCCCAACAGCTCTCAGGGGTGCTTGTGTGTATGCTCTGTGTATGATGGGTCTCAGTGCAACAGCTCCCACGGTTTCCGCTGTGTATGGTGCCCAAGGTTTACAGATGACAGTAAGAACAGGATAGGAAGTCCCATTGACAATTGATAAGAGGGCATCTACAGACCTTGCTACTACACTGATTGTTCACTCAAGGTTTAAGACCCACTACAGTTCTTCTGCTTCCCTGTCCAGACTCGGCCAATCTTTAATGAACAGCTACTGACCGGTCTGTGAGCATCCTCCCTCTTGTCTATCTGCCATAGAACAAAGGAAACCCTTGTGGCCAGCTTGCTTGCTCAGGTGGCATGGCCCTCTGGAGGGAGGTGAGGAGGGCACTGTTTTGGTTAGGGAAGTTCCATGTGTAGTTGTCCAGTTCCTGACACATATAGCACTCGGCACTTTGGTCAGGGTCTGGGAAACCTGGGAGGTGGCTGACATCCAGTTAGCAAGTTTGGCCAATACCTGGGCATGCCCGATGTCTTCCTTCTCTCCTTCTCCTGAGTCTGCACCTCCCCCTCCTGTTCCCTATTGTTAAAGGTTGCATAAGCACAAGCAACCATGTCTTCTGGGGTAACTCCTTCAGGTTTCTGCACTTACTTTTGCAGTTTCTTCTGAATGTCTGCTGCAGCCTTCATGAGACATTTTCCCTGAGTAAGACTTGCTTTTCGAAAGAATCTACATTTAGAGCACTGTGATTCCTCAGGGCTTCCTTTAGCTACTCTAAGAAGCCCACAGGACTTTCTTCAGGTCCCTGGTGAAATGCTGTCACTTTGGCATAATGAATGGCCTTTGCCAACCTGACTTCAGTCCTCTTGTGATACACACCAGAAAGTGTTCCCATGCCCACTTCTCCCTTGAACCGTCATGATCCCAAGCAGGATCAGTAAAAGTCCCAGCTATTCCCCTCCTGGGTACTTATCAGTCAGCACATGCAACTTCTCTGCTAACTTCCTAGCACCTTTGAGCAGTCATTCTTTCTCAAAGTCTGACATAGTCTGTCCCAGAATGACCACTACATCCTTCCAAGTTAAATCATAGGCTAGGGTGAGGTGCTGGAAGTTTTCTATGCCCTGTTTGAGTTTGTCAGAGTAACTGCCCAGGTCAATTTTAACCTGCTTGAATTCAATTAGGGTGAAGGGACTGTGGACTGCCTGGGGACCAAATGCCCAGCTATCTCTACTAAGGGTAGAAAGTTGGCAAGTTCAGAGCGGGGGAAATAGTTGCCCCTAGCTTCAGGGTACCTTTGGGAGTCCTGGGTACACTGGAACAGAAGGTCTCGACTGCTCCTCAAAGGAAAAGTGCTCTAACATGAAGGAACTCAGTCCACTTCCCATCCTTCCCCAGAAATACTCTAGCTGAATCAGGATTGGAAGGGAAAAAGTGTCATTCTTTGACCATGACTCTCTTTGTCCCAGAATGTACTGTGACCTGTTGCTCCTGCTTCTCCAGGTCAAATCTATCCCAATCAGAAAGGATACAGCCCAGTAGGGTCCCGCTCAGATCCCCAGCTGGAAAACACAACAGAAAAATGGCTGAGAGCTCCAGGTCTCCAGGTCAGTAAAGCAGTTTCAGTGCGTGCCCCTAACGTGCCATAAACCTGGGGCCTCAAGCAAGTGTCTCTGTTGGAGAGATGACTTGGGGACCCCAGTCCCTGCTGGTAAACTTGGCCCCAACTGTTTTCTAGGCGGCAAGCAATGGCCCCCAGTGTGGGTGACCATCCAGGGCTTCCGGAGGAAACTATTGGCTGGAGTGATTCACCGACCTCAGAAGGCGAGACCACCCACTGCTTGCAGTGGTCTCCCCTAGGCCTCGAAGGAGCCCACTGGCAGGAGCGTGGGCTCCTCAATCGATGGAGCAGGGGTCCTCAAACTACGGCCCGCAGGCCACATGCAGCCCGTGGAGGATTATCAGACCCACTGGGTGTTTTTGCCGTCGCAACTGTCCTGCTTAGCAGCCGTGAACTTGTTCATAGTTTTTTTTTTTTTTTTTTTTTTTTAACGATAGTCTGGCCCTCCAAGGGTCTTACAGACAGTAAACTGGCCCCCCTGTTTAAAAAGCATGAGGACCCCTGCTATGGAAGGTAGGAGCGATTGGTCAGTGTCCTCTGAGACCTTTTAGGGACATTAAGATCTTTGTCTGAACACACTGTCCCAGCGTGACTGTACCAGGAGCTGTCCCCCAAATGTGCTGAAGGCAGTTATGCTGAAAGGCCTTTGGGGGCGAAAGTGAACAGTTACTGGGGCTTGAGTCTTGGGCAACAGAAAGCAAGCAGATAGGAAAAACAAACAAATAAACCCCAAAGGAGGACACTGGCAGACACTAAAGCAAACACCCAACAGGACCTGTTTGTAACGTGGGGAGAAAGCTAAAGGGAAGGCTGGTGGGAAGGCAGTGTCCAACCCCTGGGGCTAGCCTCCAGGGCAGGGCAGCCAGCCCACCAGCCACCACCCCCCCACCAGGTGTGTGGAGTAACAGGTGCCTTATTGGTCAAGGTTACATAATCAGTTGCCCCACTGCAAAAATGATGGCGGCAAAGGGGTGGGACCATCTTGCCAGAGCGCAGAGGGTCACATGATAAGGAAAATGGCAGCCACCACAGCGGTCAACAAGCCTCCAGGAACAGGGTCTTGCAGAGACCAACGGGATTTATGTGTGCACCCAAAGCAGACCCCAGAAACTCAACAAGTCTTTTGGGACCGAAATTCCCCAACCCTGCAGGCAGCAGCACTTCCATCCCACCCGAGGACTCAAGGTTGTGAAGAGCACGCCAGCCCCTGAAAGTACAGTAAGGAAGATTCACAGTACCATATACAAAAGGGAGTACAGACAGAAAGACAGACACCAGGTGATGGGGCTCATGCCATACACTATCCATGGCTCCAAAGAGCCCACCCCAGAATATCTGCAGTCTTGTCTTAGCGGGAAAGGAAAGGTTCAGAGTGGCTTCCTTTCCTGCTGTGTCTCTGAGTCACAGGCACCAGAAACATGTCAGATTATTTGGGTTAGAAATACCTCAGTCCTTGGCTTTAAATGAGAAAAAAAATCATGCAGAAGTCTGATTTGTGATCCAAGTGAGTTTTTATAAAGGACAGAAGAATTTTCTGGTTTTATACAACCACACATGTGGACCTGAGACCAGAGAAACCGCAGCACAGTGAGGATCAGCTGGGAGAAAAAGGAAGTGGTCCAGAAGTTCCTGGATTTTTAGGACTTCCACACTGAAGACATGGTCAAGGATACTGGTTGACTTCATTGGCTGAACTAAGCCAACCCAGTCTAGATTGGGACCCTCCCAAGTGCATGGGCTTCCTGTCTCAAAGATATGATTTGGTGCATGCCCTCTAGCCTTTTGGGATTTTCAACATCCTATAAAAGGGGGCAGTGGTGGTGGTGGCTTGGGATGGAGAGGGACAGCCCCTGGTTTCTACCTCTACCTAACAGTTACATTGAGGTTAATTATGGTGGATTACTACAGAGAAAAATTCTTAATCAACAACAATCAGGAAAAAAGACTGCAATCCTATAGCCCAAATGGATTGACTTCTGCCAACAACAACAACAAAAAAAAACAGTGGAAAATTGTCATGACCGAACCTCCTTGAGAAGTCAGTCCCCCAAATCCTGATTTCAACCTTGTGATACTTGGATCAGAGAATATATACAAGGTACGCCAACCTCTGACCCATACAACTGTTAGGTAACACAGGAGTATTGCTTTAAGCTATTATATTTTGGGTAACTTGTTTATGAAGGATAGAAAATAGGAAGCAGTTCCTTCCACTATCACTCCACCTTGACCTATCTTGGTGTGGCAGTCATGTGCTTATGGTAATTTCATGATTGAGATGCAGGGGTGGAGTCTAGCCTGTTAATCTGGAGTTAGCCATTGAGTAGCCAATGAGACCTCTATGTGGGCATGGTTTTCTCCTGATACGTCTCTGAAATCTCGCGATATTTCCCTCGTGAAGATGAGAAGCTATCTTCCCCAGTGATTGGGAGTTAGTTTCAGAGACGATTAATCACAGACAAGACAAGATGGCAGCATCTGAGAAGCTGAAGGAGCTGGAGGAGAAGCCACACAGCTTTGCCCTGATGGAGCCAGACCTCAAAAGCTGGAGAGGCCACGTGGAAACCCCTAACAGCCATAAGTTGCTTATGCCACCATTGGATGCTGTTGATGGACCCTGAGCCCTGGAAGCGAGGAGTCATGGGGAGACCCCTGACAGTGCCGGGAATCTGCACCCATTGACCTGTGACTTCGTGAGTCGGAAGGAGACATTATAGACTGGTATTGGGCATATGGGCTAATATAGGACTCATGTCTTTGAACTGGACTGGGCTGAGATGCTTTCTCAGTGTTCCATTCCTTTTGTATATAAACCTTTTTCCTTATATCTACTTGTGTGTCTATGAATTTGTTCCTCTAGTCTACCCGGACTAACACACTTGGTAAACTATTTGTTGGTTATTTAGGTAATAAAGTAGTGATGTAGAGAGTTTGAAGTTAGAGCAAAGAATTAGTTGTTTATAGAACAACGGAAGTCTAGTTACTTTCAAGACTTAAAGAAAAACAAACCTTATTTCCCCCTGAAAAATGGTGATATCACAGTTAAAAGAGAAAATATTTTCCAGTTGAGTAATGAGAAACTGTGTGGTCTTCTTAGCCCCAAAGGAGACTAGGTGCCAGGAGACAGAAAATCTGCCCTGGAACCAATTTTGGAGAGTTTGTTTTTTTATACTTGAGGCTTCCAGATAGAAAGGAATAGCACTGTTTTTTCTAAAGAGCAGGAAACTTTGGAAACAGGAGTGCATTCTGGGGCTTCTGTTGTATATTGGCGGTGAGCTGAATCAGGGGAAATCAGTCTACTGAGACCCAAGGAAGGTATCCACATTATATGACTAGCATGTTCTGAATTACTGAAACTCCAAGTAAGTATGAGGTGGGAATGAGGTGCCTCCAGAAGTAATCATAATATCTGTGTGTATCTCACTATTCTCTGATATTTTGGTTATCTATGGTGAAAGAGTATTTTCCAAGTGGACCCAAGGACACACAAGGAGGGCCTGTTTAGCTGTAGTGTCCATTTTGGAGCATTAGCTCTTGTTCCTAGAGTAGCCTTGCCTGTAATCATGACTGCCACATAAGAGGACACACGCTATTTTTCCCAGAGATTGTTTTCATTGCTCAGCTCTTTGAATGCCTGAATGTTCTAATGGAAATAAGGCTCTTTTTAAACTTTAATAACCTCCACTAAGAGACCATGAAGGCAGTCTTCATCCTCACTTATTAGCTCACAGTTTTGTAGGTCATTTCTAATTTCTTCCAATTGATCTAGGACTACAGCATTCTCTTCCCACCTGACACAGAGGGAGCAAAAAACAGGACTTGCACAGAATGACTACGAATTGCCATTAATTTCTATCTTCTTTTATATAGACTGGAGTTAATTGATTAGTGGAGGCACTAGAAAGATCAATTTGGGTACCTTTCAATAACTTTCAGATATTTCTAAATGGTGCAAATTGTTAGGTAATATGCTTAGTTTCTAAACAGGTTGGAGGTTGGAGTCCACCTAGAAGTGCCCAGGAGAAAGACCTAGATGTCTACTTCCCCAAAAAACAAAAACAAACCAAAATAGAGCCTTTAAAATCCCCATGGAGCAGTTATATACTCTGACAAGATTCAGATTATCATGACTGGAAATCAACTACACTGGGACTCATTTAATAACTTCAGAGGACATTTCCAGTTGATCTCTGTGTTGTAGCTATTTGATATCATCATAAGTTCTATTCTGACTTATAACAACTCTATCTGCAACAGAACAAACACTGCTTCGGCTTGCATCCTCCTTACCAGTGTTGTCTCAATCAATTTCCTTGAGGAGCTTCCTCCCTTTCTCTGACCCTCTACTTTACAAGACATGGTGTTCTTTTCCAGAGCCTGGTCTAAGCTGATAACATGTTCAAAATATGTTACTTGATATCTAATCATCCTTCATTTTTGAGAGCATTGTGGCTGTACTTCCTTCAAGACAGGTTTGCTTGTTCTTCTGATCATTTACAGTATAGATAAGCTCTG
>PVJH01024114.1:0-18598 GCA_004026705.1 Nesogale talazaci
AGGGTTCTTGGCTTTCTGCTTTTCAATCATCTTGATCCCATCGCTTGCCTCAATTAAAGGCTCAACGGAGGCTCCAAGAGAGATGGAAGGAGAATGAAGAGGCAAGTGACCTTGTCTCTTGTCATCTTCCTATGAGGCGAGACGAGCCCCAGTGTGCTCACAAAGGCACACGAGGAGCCTGCGGCATCTGTCTCCTTCCTCCTTCCCGCCTGTCACCTGGAATCTCTCTCACCTCAGGACACAGGCAGGGGCCGGTAAGCTCCTTCAAGATGGCCTGAAGGTGTGTTTGCCAACATCATTACTTTGGAGCTGCTGCTCCACGCAAGGTGGCTTGTGCACGCCACTGCTCTTGCTTTTTTAATAAACAGCTCGGCACTGCCAGGGGGCAGTGGGCAGCCACAGAGCTGACAAAAGCCATTTCCGTCCTGTCTGAGCCCGAGAGGAGGCAGGTGTGATGGATGTGGCTCGGAGGCGCCGTCTCCTGCATTACCTGCCACACGGGATGACGGCTTCCTAGATGCCTTCCCCAGGACCCTCCGCTGCTGCCCACACATGCTCAGACAGGGGGGCTGGGACAAGGAGGCAGGAGGCAGGAGCATGAAGGAGAAGTCGGCAGAATCCAAAAGGAGCCAAGGAAAAAAAGGATGGGAAATGAGAGTCCCTGACCCTGTCCGAGGAGCCCCGGTGACCCAGCAGGTTTGGGGATTGGGCTGCTAACTGCCAAGTTGGAGGTCCAACCCCAGAAGCTCCTCCTTGGGAGACACATGCGGCTGTTCCTGTAAAGACCGACCCAAACCAAAACCAAACGCGCTGCCCTCGAGTTAATGGTGACTCAGAGGGCCTCCCGGTGGGTTTTCGAGGCGCTCCCTGCTTCCTGGGATAGAGAGCCCAGTCTTTCGTTCACAGAACTGCTGGTAGTTTCCAACTGCCGACCCATCGGATCGCAGCCCACTGGTAACCACCCCACCAGCAGGAGCCCCCAGTGTACAGACGGATAGTCCGGAAATCCTAAGAAGCAGTTCTACTCTGTCTGGTAGGGTCGCTGGGAATAGGAATTGACTCAAGAACAAGGTAGCTTGCATTTGGACTTTAATCCGACTTCAAAATTATCACAAAGGCCAGTCTGATGGGTGGACTAGAGACTGGCGCCACCCTCAAGATGATGACCCTTTGGTCTAGAGGTGAACTCAACAATGACTCGGTTTTTAGCCAAACAACAGGCCTCTAATGCAGTGGTTCTCAACCTGTGTGTCGCGACCCCCTGGGGGGGGGGAAGTTACCACCACATGAGGAACTAAAGGGTCGCAGCATGAGAAAGGTTGAGAAATAATGCTCTGAAGGGAGCAGTAACACTAAGGAGGTAAGCCCGCCTTAGAATCATCAACCACTGAGATCCAGAGGGCAATGCTGACCTCAAGGCTAGGAGGGAGGAGGGGCGGAGACAGGAATCACAGGGAGGCGGAGGCGGGAGGGATGTTCCGTGGTGGGACTGCATCAGTGACATGGAACCAGGCATGTCTGAAGAGTTGGATAGAGAGCAGATCTGCTCCATCCCCTTTCACTCAACTCGCAATCCAGAGTTCACACAGTGCCTATGGCAGAAGGCTGACAGGCTGGAGAGGAGGGGATGCTGGAGAAATGGCACCCCCTTTCTGAAGGAGGTAAGAGTAAGCCAGGGTGTGAAAGAAGGGGAGGAGTTGGGTGATGGTGAGGGCAGAAAACCTTCCAGAGTTGAGAAGGAAAGGCCCTTCTGATCCAGGCAGCAGAGTAGAGCTGTCCCATCTGGTTTCCCAGGCTGTTGCTGTCATGCGACCAAGGCTACCCTCTGGCATTTAAAACCACCAACAACTGGATATTCATTGATTCAATCTGCAAAGCCCTCAACAAGCAGGGGCTATGTCACCAACTTACAGACTAGGAAGACTGAGACTCGGAAGGCCAACCAACAAGAGGGAAATGCCACAGCAGGGAGGGCATCAGCGGGTTGGAGGACCAAGCAGGGAGGCTCTGTACAGGATTCATTTTTATAAAGGTGCGACAATGGTTGGGAAACTTTCCTCTCACACTAAATGATTTAGGGGGAAATGGTCCTGATGCTTTCAAGGTCCTTTCGCACGATGCAGAGAGATAAAAAAAGAAAATGAATGTAACCATGGAAAGAAGTAGAGGAGAAGGTAAAGGGAGAGGCAAAATATGGGGGGGGGGATGCTAACAATTTGTGGAGGCTGAATGAGTTCCCCTGTGCATTTGATACTTAACAAAAAAAACAGGAAGAAAGGAATGAGAAAAAAAAAGGAAATAAACAAAGGAAGATGACAGAAGGAAAGAAAAGTGGACAGATGAAAAGAAAGTAGAAGGAAGCAAAGAAGAAGGGAGGGAAAATGAAGAAGGGAGGAGGGAAGGTGGGAGAAAGGGGAGAGGGAGGAAAAGAGAGGAAGAAACATTTGCCAGGTGCTGCTGAGATGCCTGTCTGATGGGGCCTCAATTACCCCTGTCCTAAGAAACGCAAACACCCACTCTATCGTTCAATGTTCACCCCTGCAGCAGCCTCCCTTGGGAAGCCTTTACTGACCTCCAAAGTAGACTGTAGGCTATCAAAAGCATGAACCAGAAAGGGGAAAAAGCAAAAACAAAGGAAAACAATTATAATTGAGATATGTTAAAGAACTTCTGTTAAAATGAAGAACTTCTGTTTAACAACATTCTTGTGGGGGATGGGGGATGGAGAAACACTGTCATTGAGTCAGTTGTAACTCAGAGCGACACTATGTAGGGTTTCTGAGACTATGAATCTTTACCAGAACCGATAGCCTCATCTCTCTCCTGGGAATGAGCTGATGGGTTTGAACCACTCACCTTGATTAACTCAATGCCAAACCCTCAGCACCACCCAAAAGTGAAGTAGGCAATCCACTGCATATGATAAACTATTTACAAAATGCACCCCCAACAAATGATTTGTATCTTGACACTTTAAGTGAGCTCTAGAAATCAATAAAGAAGATCTGCCCCCATGGTCCCCAAAGTGGATAAAAAACTTGATCAGACACTGTACCCCGGAGGATACATGAAAGCACATGAAAAGCCTTAGTTGCAGGAGAATGCAAGTTAAAGTCAAGGTGTGAAACCGTGAGTAGACACTCTCAACCCAAACTCACTGCCATTGAGTTGGTGCTGCTTCACAGGGACTCTTTAGCACCGAGCAAAACTGCCCCTGTAGGTTTCTGAGAGTGTCCCTCAGGGAGGATAAAGACCTATCTTTCTTCTGGTGAGAGGCTGGTGGTTTCAAAATAGTTTCATTCGTTGTTGGGTCAGCAAAAAAGAGGAAGGCCTTTGTAAATGATGGCCTGAAATATAACAACCATGAGGATGGCCCAGGACTGGGTGATGGCTTGTTCTGTTGTGCATAGAGACGCTGCAAGTCCGAACTGACTCAAAAACACCTAACAAAACAGCAACAACAGCAACCATTTAATGCGCTCATCATACTGAGGATGAGTTCCGATGCTCTTGAGTTCGGAATGGCAAGACCACTCCATGACAACGAGTCTGAATCCAGATTAGCCTGGGCTGCTCACTTTACCTGGAGAACGAGCTGGCTGGAGCACAACACAGCATCTCTTCCCATACACAGAATGAATGGACTAATTAGCCACGAACTTTGTCTCATCCTTGAAACCCCCCCTTACATGACTCATCCTGAGTTCTCTTCTATCGTAGACTAATTGCATTTCCTTGAAAGGGATGCAACTGTATTCAAAAGCAAGACTATCATTTAGGCCTTTTAAAAAACAAAACATGAATTCCAGGCAGCCTTATTCCAAAGAACTACAAAGGCGGGAAAGGAGGTAGAAAGAGTCAGGAGGGAGGGGCACCTACAACACTCTCTCCTAAACTCTAAACTAACATCGGCAAAAATACGGGGCCTCACATGTTTGCAGAAAGCAAATTTTCCCCCAGAGAGAGAGGAGAGGGGAAAAAACACAAAGATAGAAAGCCATCTTTTAGTCAAATGAAAAGCAGTTGTGTTAAATCGGCACCAAAGCAAATGATACATACAACAGTAATTAGTGAAGATTACACAGTAATTAAAATCACGATGATTATGTGAGTGAGAATAATTTATACAATAATCTCCCCGCTCACATGGCAACAGTGTCGAGCAGGGAAGGGCAAGGTTTTCATATCACTGCAGCACTAATTAGGGAGTGATAGGTCAGCCACAGAAAGTTGGGATAAATAAAGGTTCCAAGCTGGAGACACCTTTGATGTAGCTTTGGTGATGCTACAGAACAGGGACTTCAAACACTCTAAAGAATGTTCTCCCTGCACGCCTCCCTTAGTCTCTCCATCCGCAGTCTTCAGAGTCTTGTCCGCTGCCAGGGTGACAAATGTTGGCTATGCCTATTGCTTTCAACTTCCGGGATCTTCAGGGCAAGGAGCCCTGCTGGGGAACAGGCTAAGAGCTCAGTTCTAATGGAAAGGGTGGTGGTTCAAACCCAACTGTTGACTCCAAGACAGAAGAGTGGACCAGCTGTTTTGGACAGCTTAGAAAATTCCATGAGAAAGTTCCTCTTCTGACATTCGGGGTCATTATGAGTTGGGTGGGTTCAGTGTCACCCAACAACGGCAACATCCTGTGGCTTCGATGGGAATGATCTCATCTCCTTAAAGCTAGATGTGTTAGTCCAGGTAGACTAGAGGAACAAATTTCATAGACATGCATATGGATATAAGAGTACAGTTTATATATTAGAGAAATAGGACATTAAGAAAGCTTCCCAATCCAGTCCAGTACAAAGTCATAAGTCCGATATCAACCCATATGCCCGAAATCAGTCTATAAAGTCTCCTTCCGACTCATGAAGTCACAGGTCAGTGGATGCAGAATCCCGGTGCTGGCAGGGCTCTCCACATGGCTCCTCGCTTCCAGGGCTCA
The DNA here is from genome assembly GCA_004026705.1 of Nesogale talazaci. NCBI lineage: Eukaryota > Metazoa > Chordata > Mammalia > Afrosoricida > Tenrecidae > Nesogale > Nesogale talazaci. Next base: position 4,940 of record PVJH01024114.1, read on the forward strand.
GGGTCCATCAACAGCAGAAGCAACTCATCGCTGGCAGAGGTCTCCATGTGGCCACCCCAGCTTCAGCGGTCTGGCTCTATCAGGGCAAAGCCCTGTGGTCTCTCCACCGACTCCTCCAGCTTCTCGGACGCTGCCATCTTGTCTTGTCTGTGATTCATGTCTCTGAGACAAACTCCCAACAACTGGGGAAGATAACTTCCCATCTTCACGAGGGAAATATCACGAGATTTCCCAGAAGTCTCAGGAGAAAGTCATGCCCACACAGAGGCCTCATTGGTTACTCAATGACTATCTCCAAATTAACTGGCTAGACCCCACCCCTACATTTCAATCATAAAAATAACCTAAGCACATGACTGCCACAATAGATGAGGTAACGGGTTGGACGGGTTGGACACCATAGCCAGCAGTTCAAACCTACCAACAGTTCCAAGGAAGGAAGACAGGTGTTTTATTCTCCTAAACATCTGTGCAGCAAAGCAGAGAAGGGAAGGCTTTGAAAGCTGGATGCAGCAACACTTGAAGATCAATCCAACCTTGGAGCTCCTGACTGCATGTGCCCATAAATATCTTAAAACAAAAGCCTCATAGGTTGAAATCACTGGTTACTTCTACTTGCATGTCTCCAAGCCCGGGGGTTCCACTTATCTAAAGCTGAGTTCAATGCTTTCTTGCTCTGCAAGCCCTCAAGTTCACCTCAAATTGTGAACTCCCACATGTGTTGCATCTGGGAAGGCTTCTGCATCTGGTCTCCACCCCTATTGGTACCTTCCTCTCTGAGCAGCCCTGAACAACCCTCTTTCAGGGCGAGAGCTTCTCTGATGTGCCCCTTGCTTTCTGCAGGTTTAGGTCACTGCCACAATCTCTGGAATGTGGATAATCTCCTCAAGTCCTGCCCACTCACATCCCTGCCTCAGTCAGCAGCATCTCCTGGATGGATTCCCCCAGCATCATATAGGGGGACCCCAGCTTACTATAGGGGTACCCCGGCATCATACAAAGGGAATAGGAAGGACAAGACGGGGAAGGGAAACTTGGATATAGAGACAAAGAACAGAAATATCCCAAGGCCAGACACAAAACAACACCCCCCCCCCCCACTAACTGTCACCGCGTTGATACAGCGGCACTATAGGACAGGGCAGAGTGGCTGGCACTGTTGACATAGCAGTTAGCAGTTCAATGTGTAACCACTCTACTATAGCAAAGAATCCCAAGACGTGTGGTCCAGAAATTTGATTAGCATTAGAGCTGAGAAGGTTGAAGTCCCTCGGTTACTACCCCGATCTCTCAACACTCTCCACCACCATCAGTTTGGTGTGTCCTGCCATGCATTTTTCTACCACACCCCATTGAATTCTATCCAGCAGCAACACTCAAGCTTCACTGACAGACAGGTGGTGGCTTTGCTTGAGGTGTTTGGGCCAGGCATGGAACCTGGGGGATCCAGATGGCAGGGGAGAATTCTCCCCATGAGCCACCAGAGTTCAGGGGTATGCACCCTTCTCAGCAGCATAGACAAGACTGGGATTCTGCTGGAAATAGATGAGGATTTGGGAGAGGGAGTGAGAAACAAAGAGGCTGGGGGAGGTTTACTAGCCCTCAAAAACACCCATCACCAGAGGGTCTTGGGACACAGGAAGAGTGGACCAGGCACACAACAGGGCCAAGATGAGGGTGTCAGCCCCCGGACAGTCCTGGCACCACAGATTAGGACACGCTAGAACTAAGCCAAGCTGCTGCTACCAAGCCCTTCAGCTCCCTCCCTTGGGGCCAGGGAGGTAATGGAGTGTTTCCATCTCCAGAAGCCCCTGCATCTATCAGTGGCAGTGGCAGAGATTCTGAGCAGTAAATCATGCGGTGCTAGGTATCTTTCTCTGGAGTTGACAGCCCTTATAAATAATACAGGGAATGCTTGTCTTTCCTCTTTTTGAGGGGGTGGGGTGGGCAGAAGGCTGTGTTCTCCTTATTTCAGAGTCACCTTGCTTCTCAGTGCCGCTGGAAAATGCCCAGGTGGGATCCTTTCTCGAGCGCCTCCCTTGGAGCTGAGGAGAAAGGCCTGGCAAACTGCTTCCATGAAAACTGCAGGCAAGGAAACGCTGTGGGGGCTGCTCTAGTCTGACACTGCCAGGAGGAGTGATGCACTGAACTGTACTTCAGAGCGCCAATCATCTCGTGACTAGTATTGAGGGGGTGAGTATCTGGGGTCTTTTTCTGACCTGTTCTATGGAATGTTCTAGAAGACAGAACATGGGGGTGAGTTCATATAATCCTGCAAATTAATTGGTGAAAGAGGAAGATGCCTGCTTCCATACAGATTTATAACTTGGGAACCCACATGGGGCTCCCAAGAGCTGGAATCAACTCTTTGGCAGTGGGTTGGGTTGGGTTTGGACTCCCATGAAAGAAGCCTTGGAAATGCCTGGGGCTTTCTGTTTCAGTAAAGGTATAGCCTCAGAAGCCCACAGGGCAGTTCTACCCTGTTCGGAAGGGTTGCCTCCACTCCATGGTGGGGAGTTTGGTTGGAGTCCTGTTAGCTAACAATAAAGCCATCAGTTCCAAATCATCAGCTTCTCTGTGGAAGAAACTTGAGTCTACTCCTGTAGAAATTTAGTCTCAGAAACCCACATGAGCAGTGCTACTCTGTCCTATAATATTGATAGAAGTCAGTATCAACTTGTTGACAATTACTTTATTTTAAATTGAGTGATGCTTCTGTCGGCTAAGAATTGGGTTGTAAGTGACAAGGTTAGCAATTCAAACCCTCCGAGCTGCTTCTTGGGAGCAAGATGAGGCTACCTGCTTCTGTAAAGATCTATCGTCTTTACAGAAACCCTGTATAGTGTCACTGTGAATCAGGATGGGCTGAATGGTTGTGGGTACTTTTTGTTTGTTAGTTTTTAAAATTAAAATAAGAAACTCAAATGACCTGAGACTCAATAAGCCATTTGCCCACGCCCACAAGGATTTGTGTCTACTAAAGCATTACAGATCATAGCAGACTTCAGATGGAAGCAATCTCTGGGGAGAGTGCTGAGATTGGAATGGTGTCCAAGGGGGCTTCAGCCTTCTTAGGTATCTTTTAAGTTTCTAAAGAAGAAGGTACATTTATTGATTCCTGTGAGTCAAGGTACCTGGCCTCTGGATTATCCCCTATTATCAATGTGAAAGTTGGATATTGAGTGAGGACGATCAGAGACAAATCAAAACATTTGAACGATGGTGCTGGAAAGAATATTACACGTACCATGGACTGCCCAGTGAGCAAACAGATTTGTCTTTGAAGTACAGTCAAATGCTCCTTAGAAGTAAGAATGGCCCATGATGCTCACCTTCCTGAAAAGATGGCCAAAGACACAGCAGGTGCATAAGCAAATGTGGTGAAGAAAGGCTGATGGTTCAAGACTATCAAAAGATATACCATGTGAGATCTTAGAGGCATGAAGATACACAAGCAGTCATCTAGCTCAGAAGCAGCAAAGCCCACATGGAAGAAGCACAGCAGCCTGTATGACCTCGAGGTATCCAAAAAATCAGGTATCAGGCACCAAAGAACAAAAAAATCACATCATTGTGAATAAGGGGGAGTGCAGAGTAGAGACCCAAAGCCAATCTGGTGGCAAATGGACATCCCTTTAGAGAAGGGTTACTGGGAGATGAGTCAGTGAGGGTACAGTATAGCAATGATGAAACATATAACTTACCTCTAGTTCTCTAATGCTTCCTCCCCATGATTCCAATTCTACCTTACAAATTCTGCTAGATCAGAGGGTGCACACTGGTACCTATAAAAGCTACTAACACAGGGAATCCAGGACAGATAAACCCCTCAGGAGCAATAATGAGAGTAGCAATACCAGGAGGGTAGGAGAAGGTGGGGGATGTAGGGGGAACCAATCACAATGATAGACATCACCCTCTCCCTGGAGGACAGACAACAGAAAAGTGGGTAAAGGGAGTCATCGGACAGTAAGACATGAAAAAGTAATCATCTACAAATTATCAAGGGCTCATGAGGAAGGGAGGATGAGGAAGAAGGGGGAAAATGAGGTGCTGATACCAAGGGCTCAAGTAGAAAGAAAATGTTTTGAGAATGATGATGGCAACAAATGTACAAATGTACTGGACACAATGGATGGATGGATGGATGGATGGATTATGATAAGAGTTGAATGAGCCCACAATAAAATGATTTTAAAAAATCATTCCATAAAAAAAATGAAGCAAGAATGGCAAGACTTAGTCTCACATAATTTGGACATGTTGTTGGAGACACCAGTCGCTGGAGAAGGACATCATCCTCCGTAAAGTAGAGGGGCAGGGAAAGAGAGGAAGGCCCTTCCTAGGGTGGGGTGGCACAGTGGCTGCAAGAAGGTGGCTGTGAGTCCAATAGGAGGTAATGCTAAGGTGATTGTTCTGATGGGGTCCCATCGAGTCTATCTCTACTCACATTTCTACCTCACCTGACAGAATCCAAGTGTCCCAGAGGTTTTGTTGGGGGTTCCTCCATTTGGTGCAGTCTCTACCGAGCATGATGCTTTCTTTCCCCCAAGGACTGGTCTCTTCCCATCACATACCCAAAGGATGAATTCCCATCATCCTTGCTTCTCAGGAGCATTCTGGCTGTTTCTTTCGGGATGGATTTATTCCGCCTTCTGGTGACCCATGGTCCTCCCAATATTCTCTGCCAACCCCATGTGGAAGATTTCAACACAGAGACAGAGCCCACAGACAAGACCCCCAAACCATAGCAGTCAGCCCTCACTTAGGGGGGCAGGTGACAAAGAGTGTGGGGTCCTCCACGCTCGCCCTCTGACAGGATGACAATGACAAATTTTGGACAGTGTGTTCAGGAGTGCTCTGACTCGGCCCTGGTGACACGGCAGGTAAGTCCTGGGCTTCTAATCGTGAAGTCAATCATCACAAGAGGAGGCTTTGGATGCCCATCAAGAGTTATAGTTTTGGAAATCCACTGGGACATTTCTACCCTGTCCTCCAGGGTGCTGTGAATGGTATTGGCTCCTTAACAAAGTGAGTGAGGCAAAGGGAAAACAAAAGTCTGCAGTGATCAGAGAGGATCTCAGACCTCACTGAGCAGGGTTCCCCGAGGATACACCCCCTGTTCCCAGGGGGATTTCTTTGATATTCTCACTATCAAGCATCTCACCATGTTCAGTGTCCTCTGCAGACACTGTCAGACATCTGCCATTTGTCGGATGTGCCCCAAAAGTGAAGTATGAGCCATCCCCACTCCCTGGCTTTGGAGAATCACCATCCAAACCAGAACGGAGGGATGCCTAGGTTTCCCCAGAATTCCCGTAATCTTTCTTTCCATTGGATCGTGCTGGTGCTTCTGTTCTCACAGAAGTGGTGCGTATTTCATCTTAATTACGCATCCACCTAATCTATAATTCCTGATGTATGGCCATCAATTCCTAATTACAGTAGCCACCCCCAACCTCCCTCCAGTAAAGGAAAGCCAAAGGAGAACCAGTGCTGAAGAGCCCCAGGGAAGATGCATACTGGTAACTCATGACGGGTACAAAGGAGACCCGATTGGTGTGGTGGGTTAAGCATTGGGCTGCTAGTGGCCAAGACAGCAGTTCGAAGCCATCAACCAGTCCCCGGGGGAAAGATGAGGCAGTCCGAGAGACCCAGTGGGGCAATTCTACCCTGTCTGGTAGGGTCGTTAGGAGTCAGAATCGAGTCCGTGGCTCTGTGGGGGAGGGGGAAGGGAACTGTAACACATAAATCCACAGTCATTAGAACTTCCAAAGTCTTCACCACGGGGCTCGTTAAGCCCACCTGGAAACGCAAGCAGCAATAGAGGTCCATCCTCTCGGGGTCTTGGACCACGAAGGTGAAGGAAGCCGCACCTTCACATACGAGGAAGTTGGGGTCAGAGACGCCCATCAATCTGCCCAAAGTCCTGGAGCTAGACTGCCAAGCCTTCTTGTCCCCTGTGGAGCTCGGCGGGTGTGTGGTGTGTGTGTGTGTGCAGTGGTTACACACTGGGCTTCAAGCAGTTTGGACTCACCAGCAGTTCCATGGGAGAAAGACTGCGCGTTTTACTCCTGTAAACAGTTATAGTCTCGGAAACCCCCCGGGGGTTCGTAGGTGTCAGCATTGACTTGAGGGCAGCGAAGTATGGTCATTGGTTTTCATTTCCCAGCCACCTCTCAGTGACCTTGAGTTAGCCTCCAAGGGTATTCTCCACTCAAGGACTCACATTAGGCCTTATCAGGGCCATGCTCTCTCTTGACTTGTCCAGTGGAAGTGGGAGACGGGGACACAAGTTCTAAAGTCTGAGGTTCTTCGGGATACTGGCCATCGTGGGACAGTGGAAGGACACTCTTACCTGGGGTCGAGGGTGTGGCTGCTGCTGCCTGATTGTCTAGAGGGGCTCCTCCTGGTGTCAGTGGCCAGGGATAGGGTACAGCTCATCCAGGACCGCAGGCTGCTCTTGGGCTGGGAGCTGAAGGTGGAGGCATTATCCCTAGGACCAGAAAGCAAGACATTGTCAGCAGGATGACAACCACCATACTGGTAATAACTAGACACTCACCAGTACGTGGTGCAGTTCGGGCTCAGAGCTAAGGCCTGGATGTGCATCTTCCCCCAGGGCCTGAGAGGTGAAACCTAGTGCCGTCCCCATTACAGAGTTCTAAGATTTGGAGAGGCCGAGTGAGGCCCTTCGGCCAGTCACTGAATGGAACTGGGATGCAAGCCTTGGCACCTCTGATCCCATGCTGTTAACCTCATACTCCTTCTGTCTAGGTCAGCGGTTCTCAACCTTCCGAATGCCTTGACACGGTTCCAGTTCCTCGTGTTGTGGTGACCCCCAACATAAAATTATTTTCTTCTTTATAAGTGTATTTTCATTGCTACTTCATTATTGCAATTTTGCTACTGTGATGGATCATGCGACTCCAATTGTGACCCACGGGTTGAGAACTGCTGATCTAGATGCTGAGCCCTGTCTAATTTGTGGGTGAAGTCTCATCTTAACAAAATGAGATACTCATGGGCTATGTTGAGCATGAGGAACCCTTGGTGGCAGAGTGGTTACTCTTTAGGCAGCGATCAGTTAGGTCAAGTGGTTTGAAACCACCACCCACTCCACAGGATGGGGCTTTCTAATTCTGTAAACAGTTACAGACTCTCAGTGAAGTTCTACCCTGTTCTCTAGGGTCATCATAAGTCTGTATTGACTCAATGGCAGTAGGTCAAGCATGTGAGTCTTAACTCCTTCCCATTTCCCCTGAAGATCTCTGCAGACAGAAACTTGACTCCGATTCCCATCGCTTCTGCAAACAGCACAAGGAGTTGACCAGGTGGCTACTCAATGATTATATCGGGGTGGCACAGTCACTTCCCATATAGGATAGTCACCTGACCCAACCCAATCGCCTCACAGACTTGTGAACACTGTACAATCTATAAGGAAGGCTGGGGAATGGATGCACTGGAATGATGGTGCTGGTGAAGAATATTGGAAGAACCGTAGACTGTTGGTAGAACAGGCAGATCAATCTAAGAAGAGGGACAGCCAGAATGCCTCTGAGAAGCTGGGATGGCAAGACTTTGCCCCAAGTACTTTGATCTCATCAGCAGGAATCAGTCCCTGGGAAGGTCACCATACTTGGTAAAGCTGAAGGTCAGTGAAAAAGAGGAAAACATGCAGAGATGGCTGGGCCCAGCGGTTGCAACAATGGGCTCACATATAACAACTCTAGTGAGGCAGGCCCAGGACCGGTGCTGTTGGAGTCAACTCAACAGTAGCTGGGAGTTGGAGTCAACTCAACAGTGCCCAGCACCGACCACCCAGCCAGGCACTGTGGGGAGGGGCTGTAAACATAGCTCTTTCACACTGATCCTGTCTGCAAGACTCAAGTCTCACAGAGCAGATGGACATCTAGGTTATTAATAATTTAACCAAGTTGAAGGTCATGAATTAGATTGGGTGGAACAGAGAGGAGGTTGGTGCTGAAGGTAAGAGGGAGTAGGCATGTTGTGCTTCTTGGAGGCACAGGCAGAAGGATGCAGAAGGACAGCTTGCTGTATGCTATCTGATAGACAGCCGGGGGCTAGAGGGCAGACAAGAGATGAAGGAATCACATCCACAGAGATAATGAGAGCCCTCACAGGGCACCCTCAAGCCAAACTCATTGCCACTGAGGCAATGCATAGCCACCCTACAGGGAAGTGTAGAACTGACACTGTAACTCTTTGCAGAAGTAGAAACTCCCTCCTTCTCCATGGGAGTTGCCGATGGTGTCAGATTGCTGACCTTACAGGTCGTGGCCCAATGTAGAAGCACTATGTCACCCGTGCTCAAAGACTCATGCTCATCTGGAAGAGTCTTGGGGGGAAAGGAAGGCGGTTAGAAACTGTGCAGGTCTCAAGCACCAATGGAAACAGTTCCATCTTTTAAGGCAATAAGGAGCCACAGAAAGTGCTTGCAGAGGACAGTGATTTAAGCCATGCCTTCTTTCTGCCTACAGGAAGCTGAATCGTTCTATCAGGTGAAGGAGCTTCAAAAAGGTCATGGAAGAAATCCCGATATCTTTTCATTTCATGCCACCACCCCCAACAGACTTTTTGAAATTCCTCTCGTGTGACCCCAGAGCTGGGACTCTGATTGGGCATCGATGCCAATTTTCCAAATGGACATGGGCATCCCCCCTGAAAAGTGGACACCCAGAGAAACCCAAGCCCTCAGGGTCAACTTACCTTTCTTTTAGGCCCCCACAGTCCAATGTCGTCTGGACACTGCCAGGAAGCAGGAAAAAGAAAGGGGCGATTAGACCCGGGCATCTGAAAGCTGTGACCCCCTACAGCCTGTGGCATTAGATTGACTGGGTATAGACCCACTTCCGACTTGTGCTGCCAGCATGGGAGCAGGTCTCTGGCCTCCTCTGAGCCTTACTGTCTTCCTTTGTCGGACATCTGAGTGGGGCAAAGTAACTGAGCACAACCTTGGAGGCGTCTTTGGATTGTTCCAGACGAAGAAAAGCCAGAACCACACACAGCGCTGGCAAATCAATCCCTGGAAGTGTTGGGCAGAGGAGAAGTGCCCCCATAGGGTTTCTAAGGCTGTCAGGCTTCCTGGGAGCAGTCTGCCACATCCTTCTCCTCAGGAGAGGTTAGTGGGCTAGGACCCTGGACCTCTCAGGTAGCAGCTGAGCATGGAAGCACTGTGCTGCCACAGTGCACTAATTGCCTTACGCACCCAGCATTCTCTGTGGGAACAGTTGGTCTGGCCTGTGTTTTGCTTCACCCTTGGGGCTACAGACACATTCCTGGGGCTGGAAGGACTGTTGAGCCCAGAAACTCACCACTCTCCAGTCGATTCTAACTCTGACCTTATGGAGCAGTATAGAGATATTCCTCTGGTTACCAAGAATTTAAATCTTTACAGTCGTAAACAGACTTTGAACTGGTGGCTTAGAACTACTGACCTTGTGTTTAAGTAGCTCCATGCACAGCCTTTGAGTCCAATAAACTCTCAAACCCAAACTCACTGCCATCAAAGCCGATTCCAGCTCAGAGTGACCCTGTAGGCCTAGGTAGAACTAACATTTTGGGTCTCTGAGACTAACTCCTGATGGGAGTAGAAAGACAAAACTTTCTCCCATGGAACAACTGGTGGTTCTGAACTCATGAGCTTGCTGTTAACAGTCCCCTTTGTAACCCTTACACCACCAGAGGCCCATTCCTGTTGAGTCCAACACAGACCAAAGCACTCACGCAAAACGTGTAGCCACTGAGTTTATTCCACTCCACTCAATGACGGTGGATTTGGTTTATGTTGGGTTTGGATGATATTTAGCAGGTCAAATCTGGCCAGGTGCCTGCTTGGGAAAATAAAGTTTTATTGGAACACAAAACCTCATTCATTTATTTATGTCCTGTCTGTGGTTGTTTTCAGGCAGCATGGAATTGTGACAGGGGCCATATGGTCCAGATAGCCTGGAACATGTACTCTCTGCCCCTTAGGGAAATGGCTATACGAAGCCTGGACAGTGGAACAAAAGGATCCTCTGTGGGCAGAACAACTCATTTCCCAACACACACACACACACACACACACACGCATGCACGCACACGCGCACGCGCACACACACGCATGCACGTCCAAGCCCTAATCTCAAGGGCCCTGGTGGTAATGTGCTGGGTGGTGATCCACAAGGCTGGCCGTTAGAAACAATGAGAGAGAAAAAGAAGGTAAGACGAAGGTAGGCATGTTGTGCTTCTTGGAGGCACAGGAGGAGGGGTGAAGAAGGGCAACTTGCTGTATGCTATCTGAAAGGCAGCATGTGACCTGTGGCTGGAAGGACTTTCCCCTCCCCCACATAGTGACAGTTTCAGAAACCCAGAGGGGTCGCTTTTACCCTGTCCGCCAGGGTCACTGTCTGCCGACATTGATTCCATGACAGTGAGTTTTGAGTGAGTGGCCAAGTAAAATCTCCTTATGGCTCCTCTTTGTCTCCGTAACTCCCACCAAATGGTTGGGTGGGGTCATGCGAATAGGGTGTGACAGACACTGATCAAGGTGACTGGGAGGTTTTTCCATTCCCCTGGGTCTGCAATAGCTATCCCAGCAGGAAGAGAGAGGCCTGCAATGAACAAGAACGAAGAGCCATCAGCCAGTGCAAGAGCTATTTCTCCAAGGGAGAGAGCAGCCACATCAAGACCCAGCCGAAGGGCTGTGCCACTGAGACCAGGGGCTGGGGACCACACAGAGCACCAGCCAAGCTTCCCGCCCCAGGAGGCAGAGGTCGAGTGAGTGGCAGAGTGAAATGCTGCCATGTTGTCTGAGAGGCTGAGGGCCAGAGGGCGCCTGCACTGCTGGCTGAGAAGAAGCACAGCTGGGGACCTATGGCTGCAGCCTTAGTGTTTTCTGATCCTGCCTTGTGGTGACCTGTTAACCCCCTTCATAAGCCCCCATGGCCATGACCGTGACTTTTGAATTGTGTGTGTTCTGTGGAGCCTTTGCCACGGATTACTGAGCCCAGCAGGGAAGGAGATGGGGCCCTGGGAGACAGAGCAGGGGTCAGAATAGAGCAGACACTGGGCAGAGCGGGGAGGCATGTGTGATTCGGCTGTCAGATTCGGCTAGGGTTGAGTTGGGCCCTCCTTCTTCTTTGTGCTTACAGGGCTCCCAGCCTGGTGTCTCCATGGTGATTTGCAAAGGGGATGGATGGCTTTGAGGGGGGCGGGAGCCCTGTTTTCATTTTCACAGCGATTTCTGGATTTCACCCTATGGGTCTCACCATTTTCCTCTTCCCTTGAGGGCTGGTATCACTAACGTTTATGCCAGGGTTATGACATTGTATGAAAAAAAAAAGAAAGAAAGCACAGTGAGGAATGGTCTAACTTCAGAATGCCAGCACGCTCTGTTGTCTGAGTAAGCGCGATGCTTAGACTAAAGTGTCCCCCTGCTCCCTGTGTCCATGGCAAGATGGGACGCATGACTCCCTCTCAGCCATGACAGGGTTTTCACAAGTCAGATCTGGGGTTTAATTATATACAAAGGTTATGAACCTCAAGCAGATATTTTTTAAGTGTTGTTCGATTAGGAGAAAGTTCTAGCCTAGAGCAGTGTGACAACTGAGGTATCACTGCACTAAAACTCTGAAGGTGGTCTTTCCAGCTCTCTAACCCTTTCCTCCCCCAAAGAGCTTCTGGGTAGGATGTGACATGCTGGGCTTCTGCATGCAATGACAGCAGTTTGAACCCACCCGAAGCTCCAGGGGGGAAAAACGAGGCTCTTCTGCTTCCACAAAGACTTAAAGCATTAGAAACGGGAAGGGACAGTTTGACTCTGCTCTGGTAAGGCCGCTGTGAGTCAAAATTGGCTTGACGGCCGTAAGTGTATTCAGCGCTAAGGTTCTTCACGATCACATCAGTCCTTAAAAAATGGAATTCAATGAAGCCGGCCCCGCTTACCGCCCGAATGGCTGAGGGTACATACAGCTCGCCCCTGGGGGAAGCTGCCAGGAAAGGAAGAAGCTGGGGCCAAAGGAAATGGGGTAGACCCAGAGGCTTTCTCAGTCTGTGACGTGAGACTTCCCCTTGGGGCGGAAGTCAGCTCCACCAGGGACTGGATTCACAGAGTATGCCCTCAGTGGCAGCCACAGTGTGTGCTCACAGTTCTACTTGTCTGGCCGAAGCCTACCTTTCCCCAGGAGGAAGGGCCGTGTGTTGGAAAGCATCCGAAGTACACCGCACAAGGCAGTAGCAGACGCGTTCCGGCACAGATGGGGTGCACCGCAGATGGGGTCGGTGTGAATTGGCACATCTTCAGCTCGGTTGTTCCCCATTGTTCTCTCCACACCCTTGGAGCCCCGCAGTCAAGGCAGCAGACCCAGAGCCAGGATCTACGGGCTGCTCTCCAGAGGGCTTCCTCCACTTCCAGAGTAATGAGTGTGCCTGGGAGGGGAGGCTGCTGCTGAAAGTACTTCTCCCTGAATCGAAGAGGGTCCAAGCCAGAGTCTCAGTGACAAGGCAGAGCCGCCTGCACGCAGGAAAGCCTGTGTTCCCATTCGCCGTCACGGCCACCTGGCTTTCTGAGCACGTCGGCACGCTCCCGGCCTAGAAGGGCTGCTTGACTCAGATCTAATTCCCAACATGGGGAAATGTGACTTTTCATAATTTGAACAAGTCTCTCAAAGAACCTCACCTCTGGCTGAAGCACCGCTCTCTGCGGGCTGAGTTTGAATCCTAATTGAGAGTTCAGTTTGAAGAAGGGCCCCGACTGCTCCCTCTGGCGCCATAGCAACCTCTTACCTCGGGTGATGAGACAATTAAGGAGGACACGCCAGGACTGGGCCTAAGCCGGAGCTGTTCTCATTTCAGGGCAGAGCTCAGAGTTCCGCCCTGGGCAGCAAACGCCTCTTCAGGCTAGCCATCCGTGCGTTGCCATTGCTACGGGTGATAAGTAAACGGCCTGTCCTTTGGACATGTCATCAGGAGAGACCACTGCCCAGAGAAGGACCCCTTGCTTGGTAAAGGAGAGGGGCAGAAAAAGACAGGAAGTCCCAGGACAAGAGGAACCGACACACTCACTGCATCAATGGGCTCACGCCTGAGAACCATGGTGAGGAGGGAGGGCCCAGGGCGGGGCTGCATTTCTCTCTGCTGTACATGGGATTGCTACCGAACAGGCTTGATGGCACCGCTCCACAATAAAATGTGAGCGAGAATCCAAAGGGGCAGGGAAAGAAAGAGGGAAGAGGAGACAAAACAAACCGGCTACTGCTGTTAAAGTCATTCTGACTCAGAGGGCCCTAGAGGGTTGAGTAGAATTGCTCCCCGGGATTTCTGAGCCTGCCAGTGTTTATGGAAGCAGACAGACTCCTCTTTCTCCCAAAGAGCAGCTGGTGAGTTTGAACCGCTGACCTTGCTGTTAGTCAGCTGACTAACGCTTAACTCATGCATCCACATTAGAGCCACAATCATTAGGTGTGTCAGCCAGCCCACTGATAGACCTAGCCTGCCATGAGAGTTCAACACTTAACCGAGTGCATCACCAGGACCCTTTTGAAGGTGAGGATGGGATTCCTATAGATCTGAGAGGGTACCCTTGTGAGCAGAGACTAGGGGCATAGCCTATGACCCCCAGGGGTACCATCACCTGTGAAGAAAAAGGCATTT
>PVJH01024114.1:18698-33746 GCA_004026705.1 Nesogale talazaci
ACAAAACACAAGTCTAGCCAGCCATTCATTGCCTTGATAATGAATGCAAACTCCATGGAGTTTCTATTAATGGGCCGGAAAGCATCAGCGGGTGATACGGACAATCGAGGTTTGTAATTACAGAACTCAGTCCTGCTGGGGTGCTAATAAAACTGTGGGGGTGGGGAAGGGGGAGTGGGCATGGCCTAGGCAGTGGGGCTGGACGCAGCTGCAACACAGGTGCCTGCTATTTCACTCATGGTTTGGCATCCGGGCAGATGAGCAGAGAAGGGGGAAATACTCTTGAAGGTAAGTGAAAGCCATTTTTGCACGGGCTGAAGATTTGTAACTAAGGCAAGAATGGGAGTTCTTACAACTGCTTTGAAAGAATCTCAGGAGAAGGGTCTAGAAAGAGTGAGAGAATGGTGTGGAATAGAACTAGGCATCCCTGGTCAGCTAGACACTGGTGAAACCCTTGACCCTTGAATCCTCCGTCACCCTTCAGATTTGAATTGGAATTCACCCATGGCTTATTTCCAGGCACACAATACTGTTGTCAAGTCAATTCAGACTCATAGAGACCATAGAGGACAAGGCAGAAGACTCGTTTTCTGAGAAGCCAACACACAGGTCCATTAGGGGAACAGTTACGCTAGGGATGGACACACACACACACACACACAAATACTGCCATCCCATCGATTCCAACTCACAGAGACGGCAGGGTACATCTTCCCCTGCAGGTTTCCAAGACTGGATCTTTTTATGGGAGTAGCACACCTGTCTTTCTCCCTTAGACCAGCTGGTGCTTTCAAACTGCTGACCCTGCTCTTAGCACCCCCTAGTCATCAGCCATGTGTGACGCGAAGGCAGCATTTGTCCAAGCACAGAGTTCAGAAGAGTTAGGGAAGAAGGGGATGGGACCCACAGGGAAAGCATTGTTACCTCGCAGGCCGGGCCCTGGGTCATGCCCCTGTGGGCTCGTGAGACCCCGGAGTGTGACCGGCCAACAGCAGACAAGGAAGAAGGCAGCAAGTTGCTGCATCTTGAGAACTCTATTCTCTGAGTGCACTGGTGTCTCTGAGGCTCCAGTCCTGGGGGCCATAGACTGGTTGGTAACTCTTCTCTGGCCCATGCCAGAGAGACAGAGTATCTCATGCAAAGTGCCTCCCCCAGGACCTTTCCGCAGCACGAGAACATTGCTCTCTCTCCTTCCAGCCTAGTTATTCTGGTGGTATAGTGGTTACTGGTTGGGCTGCTAACCTCAAGGTCAGCAGTTCAAAACCACCAGCTGCTCTTGGGGGGGAAAGATGAGACTTTCTACTCTCTTAAATGGAAACCCATGGGAGCAGTTTAAGCTTGTCCTGTAGAGTCACTGTGAGTCAGAATTGACTCAATGGCAGTGAGTGCCAGTCCTGGTGGCATAATGGATAACTCCCAGCTACTCTGAGGGAAAAGAATGAGACTTTAAACTCCCATTAAGAGAGACAGTCTCAGAAACCCACAGGGGCAGTTCTATCTTGTCCTGAAGGTGGCTGTGAGTCAGGGTAGACTCTGTGGCAGTGAGGGTGAGTTTTAGAGGCATAATCAGTTCCAGCATGTATGCTCCCATTCTTCCCACTGTTTAAACCACAGACTGATTGCACTCTCTTTAACCTCCCTTCTCTGCCTCACACCTGCACCTCTGTTGGTTATCAGCTGACTCCCACCCCCACCCCATGAGGAAGTGAGAAGTGGGAACACCAGGAGGGGAAGACATCCAGAGACATCAATGCAAAAGGTGATCCTCATTTGCCAGATGATCTTGACCTCCACTGGAGATCCCCAGAGAAAGATGAATCCTCAAAACAGCTGTGCAAGAAGACTCATGGGTGCTGTAAGGGAATGGGACCCATGAACTCAGCCACATAAAGGCACTCTTGCCTCCATGTCCAAGCTCCAGAGCAGAGGCTGGGTGGAGGGGCTGGGGATGAGCATGGAAATACTACTGTAAGGTAGACAGCTGTCATTCCCAGAGAGACAGCAGTCTGGGGCTACAGGGCAGCTCTGAGGATGGCCACTGTGAATCATCTATGAGTGTTGGACAGCCTGGGCTGGACACTCAAGGCCTTCTTGATGAGCAACCCACACACAGCCTCTAGTAGAGATGTTAGGGGAACAGAGTGTTTTCTGAGAAGGCAGAGGGAACCTGACAGTGGAATTAGCTAGTATGGGCCATCATTAGACCTCTCTTTCTGCATCTTGACCCTGTTATTGCCTGTGTAAAATGACATGTATTATTCTGAATCCACCTAGCTCATGTACTATCAACCCATTCAACTCTTGTTAACAGTCCTATGGAGCAGGGAGTACTTTATAAAACAGCCAACCTGTAGGCCAAGAACATTCAAAACTATCATCTGGAAATCTCTATCCCGGATAATGACCCAGAGAAAATGGAAACCTGAACACTCATGTTCATACCAGTGCCAATTCAACTGCAATCCTAAAGAGGTGGGCATGACCCAAACGTTCATCTACAGATGGACAGGCAACCTGACCAGTACGCATCATGGAATATGACTCAGCCACACAGAGACATGAAGTCTACATGGATGTCTTGAAGTACACCTGGTGAAGAAGCCTTGAAGACATGGGCTTAGTCAAATAAGTCAGTCACAAAAGGACACCTAGTGCCTGAGATCACTTAGAGGAAACAGGAAAATCTACAGAAACCCAAGTTGATTCATGGGTACCATGGGGTCAGGGTGAGTGGGAAAGGTGGCACTTTTGTTGGTCGGGAACTGAAGTTCTGCTGATGTTTGTGTACCATTTTGGATGAGGATGGTGAGAAAGGTTTTTAGGACATGAAAAATGCCATCGCTCTCACTGGGAGGGGGACACATGTGGCAGTTGCTGTGTTGACAGACACAATGGCACGTATGCTTTCACCACCGTTTTAAAACAGAGAAAGAAAATTGTTGAAACTTGGCAATTTCATGGGACTTATCCTATCCATAATATACCATTTCATAGATGAGGAAAGCAGGAGCAGATTGAATAATGTAAATGGACTGAGGTCACACAGCGAGAATCCATTGTCCCACTCGTCTGCCATCTTGTTTCGTACCTATGGCTTCAAAAGTCAGGTGATGTGGTTTCAGCTTTACCAAGAAGTGGA
Source organism: Nesogale talazaci (assembly GCA_004026705.1). Taxonomy (NCBI): domain Eukaryota; kingdom Metazoa; phylum Chordata; class Mammalia; order Afrosoricida; family Tenrecidae; genus Nesogale; species Nesogale talazaci. Next base: position 21,838 of record PVJH01024114.1, read on the forward strand.
AACACCCACTTGAAACAGCCTTTTCTCTCATCATCCGAGCCACTCTGTTGTTTCTCCCACCCCTGATGATTGTGGGTCTCCCAGCCCAGCCCCACCTGGTTGCTTGAAGATACCTTTCTGTGTCACTGTCACTGGATGCCACTTCTTCCAAGGCTGCCTGCAGATCAGCAATCCTTCGGATCGATGTCTCCAGGTCGGTCTGGAGAGTCTGCCTCACGGCTGAGAGTTCCTCAACATACTTTTCCTGGGAACAGAAATCACAGTTCAGGTTGGCTTCGGCAAAACCTTCTCCTCTGTAAGAGTCTTCAGGATGAGAAATGGCCTGGAGGAGGCCAGGGTTCACCAAGCCCTGAAAAGTGGCAGCTACATCAATGACATCAGTGAGTTCATTCTATTTGGCAAAAGCATCCGTGATCGTGGAAGCAGCAGGCAAGAAGTCAAATCAAGCATGGCCTTGGGCAAGTTTCCTGCAGAAGAACACCTTAATGATATTTCAGCAACAAAGACACTACTTTGAGGGTGATGGGGCCTTCCCGTGGCCTTTTCGTGCACTGTCTATGCATGTGAAGGTAGAATAATCAGACAGAAGGATCAGTGAACTGATGTATTTAAAATGTGTTGGCAACGTATGTTGGGTGTACCGTGGATAGCAAAAGAAAGCAGGTGTTTTCAGAACCATGAGGAAACAAATGTCCTTGACACAATGGATGCATGTATGGAGGTTGACAAGAGTTGTATGAGTCTGCAGTAAAATAATTTAATAAAATAAATCTTTTAAAGAATAAATAACTCAGCCTTCAAAGAAATACAACCGGAGCCTTTTGGCGAAGAAATTCATTTCCATTGATTTGATGCTCACTCATGCAACTCCATAAGGCAGAGTATGTGGATTTATGAAGCTGTAAGGGGAGCCCTGGTAGCATGGTGGTTATGAATTAGGATGCTAACCAAAAGGACAGCAGTTTGAAACCACCAGGCAATCCAAAGGAAAAAGACAGGGCTTTCCGCTCTCACAAACTCACAGGGCCCTAGGGAGTCGCTATGAGTTGGCATAGACTTGATGGCAGTGAGTTTGCTTTTTGGTTTGAAGAGAAGCCATGGTGATGGATTAGTTACATATTGGGCTGCTAATCCTAAGGTCAGCAGTTCAAAACCACCAGTTGCTTTGCAGGAGAGAGATAGGCTTTCTACTCTGGAAAAGAGTTGCAATCTTGAAAACTCACCTGGGGCAGGTCTCCCCTGTCCTGTAGGGTTTCTATGACTCAGGATTGACTTGAGAGCAGGAAACTTGGTTTAGCTGGAAAATAATTACAGGGACAGAGAGCCTTTCTTCCTACTGCAGAGCAGATGTTGGTTTCAAACATCTGAGCTTGTTGTTATCAGCCCAAATAGTAATCTGCTGTGCCACCAGTGCTCCCTCATCATCAAGTGAGAGTTTGACCTATTGTGGACATGTTGTCAGGATAGAACAATTGCTAGATAGGACATCCTGTTGCTTTAAGCGCATTGAAGTTGGACAATGAAAATGAGGCTAATGAGACGGAATGACCAAACAGACATAAGGATGTACTCAAATCTAGCTGTGACCATGAAGATGGCACAGAAACGGGCATTGTTTCCTTCTGTTGGGTAAGGGGACTCCCAGACGTCTGTGGAGAAATCCCCTTGCCTTTCATGCTCAATTTTCCATCAACATCTGAAGCCTCTTTGCACATGAGGTCACTGTGAGTTGGAGACAAGTCAACAGCAACTAACAAGTCCATGAGGGACTCCTGGTGGGCTCAGAAAGGTGGTAAACCAACCTATTGTATACAGGAGGAGATGAGCATCACGGGGTCTCCAGGACGTGCTCCAAGGATACAGTGCTCACCCACCCATACGGTCAGCCCCCCGAGTCAGGCCCTGAGTCTGGACTCCATGGTGCCAGGCACTTTGTGGAAGTCCAAAGTTTGTGGCTCCCAGAGCCGTGTCAGAGGCTGGCGGTGAATACTGAGTCCCATCCCCAAGGGTGGATCTAGAGTGGGAAGTTGGGGGCTGTCAGAATAGGCGGCATTCCTTTTCTACCTGTTACCTAGTCTCCCCAACCTGTCCACACCTTACTGCTATGTAGATGAGAGGATGGTGAGATTTTATGTTATTATAATATGGAATCAGGATAGACCAGTCCCTGGAGAAAGACTTCACACTTGGTAGAGAGACAAGGAGATAGAGGAAGACCCTTGTCAGGATGGATTGACAGCGGCTGCACCAAGGGCCTCAAAATTCACAAGAGTTGTGAGGGTGACATAGGGCGGACCTGGGTGTTGCCAGCTCTCTGCTTTGGAACCCACTTGAGAGCATCGAACAGCAGCAACACACTCTCATCAGCTGGTCGGATGGAGCAAGTCCTGTGCCATTAGTGGCTCGTGGTTCCAAACCACCTGTCAGTGCCATGGAAGAAAGACCTGAGGATCTGTTTCTATGAAGATCACAGGGCAGAGGACCTCCAGCATGAGCAGAACTCCAGCAGTCACATCAGTATGGTCTCCTGGACACAGTTTAAAGCTATCTATACATGATCTAATTCAGCACTCACAACATGCTGTCTGGTGGGTCCCTGTCTTATGCCCATTTTGCGGGCGAGACACTGAAATCTTAGGAAGTACTTGGGCTTGAACTTGGAGCCTCAGACTCTCCTCTTCATGTTCACTCCCTTAAGATCTTGTCCAGAATTTCCTAGAAGACTCATACTTCAGTTTACAACATATTCCACACACCACCACCTTCTAAGGAGATGGAGGTCACCTGACGGTGACTGACCATGATCTTGGGGACACCTGGCTGTGTCTGGAAGTATTGCTGGTTGTCACGATTTGGAAAGTGGCACTAATATTGAACATCTTACATGACTTGGAACATAGGACAGTTTCCACTGCAAAGACACCCTTCTGGGATGGAGTCCTATGTGGGATAAAAGAAAGGCTGAGTGGAAGCTCGGTGCCCAAGGATGCATGGAGGGATACAAGGGAGGACGAAGAGAAGCTAGAGTTGCCTCGTCATACAACACTTGGGAATGGTTGGGGAAACCACCTGTGTCCCCTGGATGCTATGAGGCAGATGTGTGCATTAGGAAGAAGAGTTGTGGCCATGTGGATGCTTCTGCTAATTGAGGATAAGCAAAGGGAGCAGAATAGAGAAGAGGTAAAATAGAGTGACCCTTGCTACACAAATGATACTCATGTAAGAGGGAAAGGAGCATGGACCATTGAGCATATTTGTGGTGAGGAGTGCACTGGGGCTATAGGTGTTTCTTTCAAGCTGCTCTAATTATGTCAAGTTGCTTTTTAAGAACAGCGTTGTGAGAAACACACATTCACCATTTCATGAGAGGATATCGTTAGCTGCTGTCCAGGAGTGTGTCTCAGGTGACTCTGTAAAAGCACTCCCTCCATAGGGTCCTCTGGCCTGTGATCTTTACAGAAACAGAGACTCAGACCTTTCTTCTGTGGCACTGCTAGGTGGTTGTGAACCCCTGGTCTACTGGTTAGCAGCCAATGGCAAGGGGTTTGCATCACCAAACCAGCTGGTGAGAGGGTATTGCTGCTGTTAAATGCTTTCAAGTGGGTTCTAATACATAGAGCCACTTTGTAGAACAAAGCACAAGCCCATCTGGTGTTGCCCTCACAACTCATTATGTTGGAGGCCATTGTTGCGGCTACTGTGCTAAGTTGTAAACAAGGAAACTAAGGTCGGAGATAAGGAGCGGAGCTGAGATTCAAACCCTGGTCTGTCTGGCCCGATGCTCTTTTGGGGGCTTCATGTGAACAAACCTGATGGAAAAGCTGGTAGATGAAGGAGATGGCAGGTAGGAAAGACTTATTCAGTAGATTCTGGAGCCAGCCTACCTGGGTTCAATTCTTACTTCTACCAGTTGCTAGTTGTGTGATCTTCAGCAAGGTACTCAAGCTTTCTGATCCCCAGCTGTCTCATAGATTAAATGGGAGCAATAAACGTTTAGACTTCATGGAAGTATGGTGAGGAATACGTGAGCAGATAGTTGTGAGGCGGAGAGTTGAGGCTCAGCCAGTGGTGGCAATGCCGTCATTTAATTTTCACACGGAGTATCAGGTGTGAGTGGCATTGCGTTCGCATCACCCAGGCGGCTTTGTCTAAAGTCATGCAGTGGATGAGGAGGCTGGAATGGGTCTTCACCATCCAACCTAGTAAAGTCACCACAGGACACAGGGCAGAGTTGTGAGGGTCAGGGGAAAAAAAAAAAAACATGAGTCCATAGGAGTTAATGGACAAAGAGTGGGGGTTAGATCTGCCACCATCCCCCACCTCCCACCTTCCCCCTTGTGCTCCATGTCCCCATCCTCCATCCACCAAGAGACCCTCCTTAGGCTCATAAGAATCACCAAGAAAGGAGAGAAACATGGCACACTCAGACTCCGTGTCATCAGCAATCAGCAAACCGGTCTTGCTTCTCCTCAAAGTCGAATGAAATATGCTGATTTCAGAGAGCAACTCATTATGCTAAATGGATGCAACACCCCAGTCTCCTCAGGGGAGGCTCGAGGAGGTGTCAGCTGGAGGGCCCTGGAGAATGGTGGAGGAAATGGTCCACAAAGCAGGGGGCACAAGGGAAGCACTCCCACCACCCCTGGAAGTTGTGTCTCTTCTTTCCCCCATGCAGGCTGGCAATGATGGTTATATTTAATATTGTTGCTAGGACGGTGTGATTAATGTGGGTTCCACCTCCCAGTGACCTCTACACACAACTGAACAGAACACTGGCTAGCCCTGCTCCCTCCTAACAACTGGTATGTTGGTCCTCATTGTAGTAACCACTGTGTCAACCCATCCTGTGAAGCATCTTCCTCTTCTTCTTCTGAGCTCCACTTAAGGAGCATGTCCTTCTATAGGGACTGATCCCTCCTGAAAGCATGTCCAGCGTTCATGAGGTGAAGTCTCGCCATCCTTGCTTCTACAGCGTTCTCTAGCTGTTCTTCCTTCAAGAAAGCCTTGTTGGTTCTCATGGCAGCCCCTGGTCCTCTCCAATCTGTCTGCCAACACCACAATCTGCTTCCATTCTCCTCGGGTTTTATGGGACATCTGACTAACAGGACTCGGGCTCAGGTCAGGGTTGCTTTGTGAAGGGGGCTGTGTTTTAAGGCCAGGTTCTAGCCAGTACCTCTGTCTGAAGACACGTGGAGATGATATTTCAGGAGGTGGAGGTGGAGGATGAGGATGGAAAACTACTTGGTCAAGGAGTCCCTGGGTGGTGCTCACAGTGAAGTTAATTTTTAAAAAATTGTATATATAAATGCATTCGGAGGTAACTTGGAAGAAAGGCCTGGTAATCTACTTCCAAAAAGAAAAGCCAATAAAAACCAAAACGGCACAGCTGTACCCAGACATACATGAGGATATCATGCATCAGAATGGACTCAATGGCAACCATTTATTTTTATTTTTTAGCACGTATATAGGTTGCACTCACTAAAGGACAAGGGTCCTAGGTGACACAATGGGTTAAGTGTCCAGCTGCCACCTGAAGTTGAACCCACCAGCAGTTCTTTGGGAGAGAGATGTAACAGACTGCTCCCACGAAGACTGAACATCACAGAAACCTTAGGGAGCAGCTATACTCTGTCCTTTAGGACCCTGAGAGTTGGTATCAACTCAAAGGCAATTGATTTGGCTTGGGTTTGGCAGTATGGTTAGTCTGAGATTATGGCATGTCGAGTACATCATTTGTTGAGCACCTACTATGTGCGAGTACTGACCTAGGCACTGGAGGTATCTAGAGAGATCAACCGCTAAGTTCCTTGGAACTGACCTTCCTGGAAAGACCTGATCCGTCTATACTGCTGGTGTATGGCACACGGCTAGTACTTCAATTCCCCTATTTGGGTGTTTGAAGGGATGGTGTTATTTTATAACTATTAGCAATTGGGAGAGACCTACCCCTGGAGAAGAGTGTCATGTTTGGTAAAGTAGAAGGGTAGCAAAGAAGAGGAAGACCCTGGACCAGGTGGACTGACGTTGTGGCTGCAACAATGGCCTGGAAGATAACCACGGTGAGGACGGCCAGGACCAAGGAGGGCGTCCTTCTATCATAGGAAGGATTACTATAAGTTAGAACTATCAGTGGGTTTTGTTTAAACTCGACCGCGCCTAACAACAGCATGACCATTCGCAGTGGATGAAGGAAGAAAGGGTGAGGGTATTGTACACACTCCCCAATGTATAACGCACACCATGTATACAGAAAGAAGGACCTCTAGTGGCGTGGTGGTTATTAACTGTGCTGCGAACTGCAAGCTTATCAGTTCGAAACTACCAGATGCTCTGAGGGAGAGAGGTGAGACTTCCTGCTCTGGTAGAGAGTTACAGCATGAAAAACCCACGAGGGCAGTTCTCTTCTGTCCTACAGGACTGCTACGAGCTGAAATTCACTCAAGGGTAGCTGTACTTTTTTTTTGAAGATTAGAAATAAAGAAAGTAATAATATATATGTAGAAAGAAAAAAAACACATCCTGATCTATCAAAGATACATTTATAGGCCATTTTTTAAACTTCTTCTAAAAAATCGTGCAACAAATGGTCTTTGGGCTTAAAAAATATAATCTATGATAATTAAATAAATATGTATCATGACTAGGGTTCTAGTTCATACAAACCCAAACCAATCTCACTGCCCCTGAGTGGATTCTGACTCATAATTAGCCTATGGACAGGGTAAAACTGCCCTTGTGGATTCTAAGACAGTAACTCTTTAGAGGGGTGGGACGTTTTGTCCAGCTCATACATGCATGGGTTTATTCCAACCTATAGCTTGTCCAGCTAGACCTCTGCTCTGTGGACAGCTACAGACACACTCTCTAAGCCACATATTTGTCTGAGTCTCATTAGGAGACCTTCAAAACACAGTGTAATCCAAATCGTGGCTTCCTAGGGGGTCTGCTGGGTCAGTTCAATCCAAGACAGAGGTCCTCTCAGAAGGTTAGGAGGATTGTTGGGGGAGGGTTTTCAAAGGGAGTCATGTTGAATAGATTTTCCGAAAGGACTAAGCATGGTTATGGAGGCGTGTTAGGAAGTTTTGTTTTTCTTAATCCATGAAACCATTGGTAAGAAATGGGACCAGGAAGATGGCACCAAGGAACCGGTTTCCCATCATGACAATGTACCTGCCCATTCCTGAAAGGTAATAAGGGCTGTCCCCCAAGAGTTACCTTGGGCAACCTTCCCCAGTTCACCCTACAACCCTGATCTTGTCCCTTAAGCATTTTTTTCAGTCTCATACATTGGAAAGGAACACAGTTTGAGTCTCTTGAGGATGCTCAAACTGCCATAGTGCAGACTTCTTCAACATTTCTGTTGAATGAAAGTTTCTGAGATCTTGCAGCCACATGTTTAGTCTGACTCCTGGATCTGTAGGTAAAATGAGCGTCTTGGCCTGGCCTGCATCCCTGGAGAGCATCATGACACCTGTAAGACCTGGGAATGCCTTTCCTAGAGCAAGAGGTGCTTTCTCCAGTCATTGGTGGCTACAGTTAGAAGTCTCTCTCTCTCTCTCTCTCTCTCTCTCTCTCTCTCTCTCTCTTTCTCTCTCTCTCTCTCCCTCTGTTTGATTGGAGGCTAGTCTTTTAAACCAGCTTGTTTGTTTGTCTCTACCCAGAAGAGCATGACTTCACAAGCCTCTCTCACCCCTCCACACACACAGCACTGTAAGGTGTGAGTTTCTGCACCTCTGAAGACTAAGAGGCTGCCTCCCTTGCCTTGACAGACACTCCCCAACCCAGAGAAAAGACCCACTTCCATCCAGTCGATTCTGACTGCTAGCAACCTATAGGACAAAAGAGAGGTGCTCCTGGGTTTCTGAGGCTGTCAGTCTTTCTGAAGGCAGAAAGCCTTACATAACTTTCTCTTTCAGGGCATCTGGTAGATTTGAACCAGCACTTAACTTACTGTACTCCCCAGGCTCCTTTTATACCCCTCCTCCCAAACATTCAAACAAACCAACCCTCACTGCCGTTGGGTTGGTGCCAAGTCGGAGCAACGGTCCCTTGGGTTTCCAAGTGTCACTCTGTACAGGAGGAAGGTGAGACTGTCCACTATTGGAAAGATTCCATCCCAGACACCCTGTATAGAGTTGGTGTGAGTAGAAATCGACTTGATGGCAGTGAGTTGTGGTGTGTATGTGTTGGCTGGAGCTGTGATCATTGTTGTCATTTGAAGGCTTGACTAGGGCTGAAGGCTCCTCTTTCAACAGGATTCATATGACTTTTATTAGGAGACTTCAGTTATACATATCTATCTATGTATATATATTCATTATGTATTTATGTATATGTGTGTATATGACTGCATACACATATGTGTATAGTCACACACTATAATAAATACATATATGTGTATGGTTATATACACATTGGTTACATATATATGTGTGAGAAGTCTTAATAGCATAGTGACTCAACAGTTGGACAGCTGATAGCAGTTTGAAAGGCATTCAGTGTTTGTCACATGGCATATTCTTGATAAAATTTTACTGAATGCATTAAAAAAGAAATGAGTTGAGTGATATTTTTAACACTTTCCAGGTGGCTTCAATGAGTTCATGGAGAACTGACATTAAAGGATCATGAAATTTTCCCAGACTTTTGGAAAGTCTCATCATACATAAGCCTGTCTGCTAATGTATAAAAATTCCCCCTTTTGATTTTCCCCAAATCCTTCAGAATCAGGTTCTATACATACTCAGAGTTAACTCGGGGCTAGGGAGGCGATTCTGACTCACGGCAGTCCTATAGGTCAGAGTTGCACTGCTCCTGGGGTGTTCCCAGGCTGTCAATCTTTACAGAAAAGAGCCTTGGATGGTCCTGTGGCTTAGCATTGGGTTGCCAATTGTAAATACAGAGGTTCAAATCCAGCAGCTGGCTCTGAGAAAGACGAGGCTCATCTGTTTGCTCAGTAAAGATGCATTCAATCTCCCGAACCTTAGTTAGGGTCACAAGGTGCTGGAATGGACTCAAAGGTGGATGGTTAAAATCTTCAGGGAAGCAGACAGGCTCATCTCTCCCCCAATGAGTGGCTAGTGGGTTCAAACTGGTCATCTGCTGGCTAGCTGCCAAGCACTTTACCCTCTGGGCCCGCTTAAGTGTCACAGAAGGTCATAAACACTAATGAAGGCGTTCCAGTAATATAGCTTATTGTTATTATCGCTGGGTGGTAAGAGATCAGGTGATTTTAATTTTCCTTTTTATACTTTTCCAGCTGTTATGCCTAGCAAAAAAATTTCCTTTCATAATCATATGTTTTTTTTTTTTTAAAAACACCTCACTTGGGGCTGAGCCCCGGTGGCGCAGTGCTTGTGTGCGGGACTGCGGTCTACAGGGTTGGCAGTTCAAATCCAGCAGCAGCTTTCCAGGAGCAAGGCTGGGCTTCCTACTTCCACCAGGGCAGTGATGCCCCCCATCCCCCCCCCAAGAAAAAACCACCTCACGTATGGAGCAGATTCTGACTCATAGTGATTCTATCGACACTAAAAAACTGCCCCCTGAGAGTTTCTGTGACTGCCAGTCTTTAAATTTTTCAGTGTATTAGGTGAAGGTGTACAGAGCAAATCAGATTTACATTCACTTCCTGCCCATTTTGTTTCATCTCATTGGTTGTCATCCCCACAGCCCAATTCCACTCATAAGACCTCTTCCCTCTGTTTCCTCTCTCCATGTCTCCTTGTCATGGCCTTCTCAATGCTCTCACTAGACAAATGCCAGCCCCTTCAAAGTTCCCAACCCTTGTAGATTTCCAGAAGCTGGGATGCCTTGTGGGGGTAGAAAGCGTCTTCATTCTCCCGCAGAACGACGGGTGCTTCTGAACTGGAGGTCTTGTGGTTAGCTGCACAGTGCAAACCCACTCTGCCACCAGGGTGCCTTTTATAACCAGAGGCTAACAAGTCTGAGGCTCTGGGAACTTCGACAGGATGTATCCTGCTCATCCCCACATTGGACACTGCTGGGCAGTGACCACTCCTAATTTTCCAGATGAGAAGACTAATTCTCAGAGAAGTCAAGTTCCTAGCCTACAAGCACACAGCAAACCAGATGACCTCACCCAGAAGCAGGCCTCCTGACCTGCAGCCATAGCTTTCTCGCCTCAACTTCATGCACTTGTGCCTGTGCCTCTGGAAGATGGGAGGGTGGGGGTGTCATTATGTTATTCAAATTGCCCAAGGAGCACTTACTTGCTGGCAACAAATAAGGCTCTCCCCACTACTGGCAGATGGATTTTGATCCACGGAGAGTGAGAGGGCAGGGAAGAACTGCTCACAGGTTTCTGAGGCTGGCATCTTTACAGGGGGGCCCGGTCTGTCTTTCTTCTGCAGATAGGTGGGGAGATTCAAACTGCTGACCTTGGGGCTGGCAGCCGTACCTGTTACTGACTAGGCTAAACTTTGAGGGACAGGGTCTCTGAATGGCTGACCTGATGACCATTTCTCTTATAACTAATTCTTCAGAACTCAGAGCTTTCCCAATCCCCAAATAGGCCCCCTTTGTCCTGGCGGTGGGGGTAGGGGAGGGCACTACTTCCAAAGGCGGCCGACAGCAGGGCTCCAGCTGCCGACAGAGCTGACCTGGAATGAACTGCAGACACCCTGCTCCTTCCTTCCTAGAACCACCCACCAGACTCCTTCCTTGGGGAGGGAGAGGGCCGGGGCAGGAGTGGTGGTGGATGGGGGAGAAGGCACTTTGTGTTTCTGCTCCAACGCAAATGTGACATATCTGTGTAACCCAATTTGCCTGATGGGGGAATAATTATATCAAAATAATTAAGTCTCAAGTGCAAAAATGTTCCGTGCCCAGTTTACCTCCAGCACACTTCCTGAATCTGAGGCCGCAGTGTGGAGGAGTGGAGACCATGATGAAGCTCTGTTAAGGCTTGGTTCCATTTTCATGACGATGTGATCCCTAGCTCTTCTTGGTCACAGGAGCCCACATGATGGTGAGGGCAGGCAATCTGGACTTTGACCAGCTCAAGTGGCCCATTGGGTTTTGCTTCCAAAGGGGTTTAGTGTGAGGATGGTGTATTATATACACGTGTTCCATTTTCTGGGTCTCAACTTTCCTATCACTTCTTTCTTCTCCTACTTTGTCACCCTTTTCTGTCTTAGACCCAGCTCTCTTCACTACATACTCTACTGGCACCCACGTGGTGCTTCAAAACCTGCTCACCTCACTGTCCCACTTAGAAGTCTTTCAAGATTGCTCAACTCCCACAGTCCAAGGTCTGGGTCAGCACATCAAGACCTTATGGGTCTCTCTCCCAGCTTACCTACCTCCTGGGCCCCACATAGTGTAATGCCCACAGTCCTCACCTCTTTCTCCTGTCTTACTCCTCCTCTGACACATGAACTTCTACACCCCCTTCAAAGTCCATGCATGCCATAGCCACCTCCTCTTTCTGGTTCCTATGGCCCAAATCAACTCCCTTTACCTCTTTGCCTATAGTATTTATACAAGCTACTAGGATACATGTGTGTCTTTGTGTCATAATTACTTTCCACAGTTCAACTCAGCCTTATATCCCCAATGCTGATCCCAGTATCCAGAAGTTAGAAGGTAACACAAAAACATGCTAGCTTTAAATCCTTCCAGCCTACACCATTCCATCTGGGATGAATTGGCTAACACAGTCCACAAAGGCCATGTTCTATATCCTACTTTGGTGAGTAGCAAGTGAGGTCTTAAAAATCTTAGGAGCAGCATCTAAGGTACCACTATTTTTGCTTATTTGTTTCATTTCTTTTTCATAACTATTTTATTGAGAGCTCATACTGATAGCATACCACTTCATAGTTCAGGCACATCCAGCAGTATTGTACAACTGCTACTACCATCAGTTTCAAAACATTCTCTTCCTT
>PVJH01024115.1:0-33803 GCA_004026705.1 Nesogale talazaci
TTTGAATGATGTGTTATTTACAGTTCAGTTTTTAAATATTTTTTAGATTTACCTGTTTCTTTGTTATTAATTTTCAGTTTAGTGTCATTGTGGTCTAAGAGCATATTTGTATGATTTTTATCCTCAAGTTTTTGTTTTGTTTTACTCTTCTAAGTGTGTAAAGTATGTCAGACTGTGATCTGCCTTGGGGAGTATTCCCATATGTCCTTGGTTGCGGTATATATGCTATAATTATTTGATGAAGGTTTCAATAAATGTCAATTAGATCCTTTGGATGGATGCTGCTGCTCAGTTCAGCTTACTAGATCTGTCAGTTACTGACACGAGGTGTCGTAGTTCCACATACCATAGTGGTTGTATCTGTTTCTCCTTATATGCTTCCTATATCTTAGCACTCTGTTATCAGGTACTTTAAAGATTGTTTCATCTTCTTAGAGAATTGACCCTGTAGCAGTTATTTGTCTAAAAAAATTTGTCAGCTATCTTTTATTTGGGTAGCCTAATATATCTTTCTCTGTCTTTTTACTTTTAATCTCTTTGTGTCTTTATAGGTAAGTATGAGGGAGCTCTAAATAGCTTGTGGGAAAATGCCATTATCATTTCATTCTTTTTTTTCCATGGACTTTGTGAAGCCCCTTATATATTTTAAGTTTCTTATAAACAACATATATCTAAGCCTTGTTTTTTTGTTTTTTGTTGCCATTTCCATCCATTCCCACTGTCTTTTTTTAACTGTCTTTGCTTTTAATTGATGGATTTAGACTACTCACACATAACATGCTTATCGATATTGTTAGATTTATGTCTACAATATTTGTAAAAAATTTAGACATACAAGCACATAAACCTTTCCTAGCCTTTCCCCTATTTAATAATCTCTCTAATGCAGATCCTGCTCTTGATTATCATGCTGGAGACCCAGGTTCTTGTGTGTTACAGTTGTTTCATAGCTGCTTCCCCGGGGAAGGAAAAAGAATATTCAGCAGCTGCTACTTAGATAGGGTGAGAAAGAGGTTAGATTGATTTTTAATATAATTAATTGAATTAATATACAATTTCAGTTATATCAGATTTAGTTGCATACGGATGGGTTGATAAGTTAAATCTTAAGCTGACTGGTGTGCTTGGGTGTTAACTAGTTATACCCACGTCTTTAGTAGACCATCTCCTCTGCTCAGGATCTAGATAACTAGACTTGTAATGCGCAGGCAGAAAAGGCAGACCTCAGTCAAGTACTGAAATATCACACTTCAGGACTCCCTCCCCCAAAGTGGTCTGGGCATAAGACCCTAAGATCTCTGCCCTTTGCAAGTTCTGTTGGATTACAGAGCCATGACACTTGGTAAGCTTTTAAATTTTTGTTTCATGTTCTTTAAAATCCTTGAGAGCTCGAGTGGGTGTTCAGACCAAAAAGCTGCTTCCTGTAATGTTTATGTAAAGGATCATTTTTAGAGAGTTATGTGAAATGGAATTGGGTCTGACGTCAATTCTCAGTGTGCTCTCTCCCCCCTGGAGAAATAGCCCATATGTAAAGACAGATGTGATACTCAAGTTGTTTTACATATAAATAATGCTGGGAGAAAATGAGATCACTGCTGGGAGTTGGAGGTTGGAGAACAGGGTTCACTCTAAGCCAGAGAAAATTAAGTTATTCTTAAATGTGCTTTAAAAAACCACCAATGTGTATGTGGATTTATAAGCCAAGATATGCAAATAATGCAAATGTACCATAAGTCAATCATAATTAACAATAAACAAGTACTCATGTAACCATCACCCAGGTCAAAAAATAGGACATACCACACCCAGACACTCCTTCAGAAGTCAGTCCCTTTTGATCACTCACTACTTACTCCCCCTTGGGAGGGAGTCTTCTGACTTTTATGGTAATAATTTCCTTGTTTTTCATCTTATTTTATTTTTTAATTTTTTTCTCTGACTGCCTGCCTTTCTTTTTTATTGGGCATCACTGCTCTCCGGTGGTGGGAGTAGGAGGCCCAGCCCCACTGCTGGAATTGAACCTCCGTCCCAGTGGGCCGCAGTCCCGCGCACAACCACTGTGCCACCGGGGCTCAGCCCACTGCCTGCTTTTCATTTGAGACATACTCCCTATATATACATACTCTCTTTATTTGCCTGTTTTTAAATTTCATATATGAGTATTTTCTGCTTATTTCTTCATATATTGATTCTATTATTCAATATTTTGTTGTGATAATCACAAATTATCACATATTTTATTTTATTTTGAGGGGGGGCATCACTCCTCTCCGGTGGTGAGAGTAGGAGGCCCAGCCCCACCGCTGGAATTAAACCTCCGTCCCAGTGGGCCGCAGTCCCGCGCACAACCACTACGCCACCGGGGCTCATCCCACGCCACCAGGGTTCAGCCCCACATATATTTTATTATGGTATAGTTTTGCATCATATAGCTATAGCTACATTTATTCACTATTTACTATTGATGACATTTCATATTTCAATCTGGACCAACAACAGATGACACAACTTTTGGGGGGGCATCACTGCCCTCTGGTGGTGGGAGTAGGAAACACCACTTTGATGGTTCTTAAATTCATCTCTAAGTGCCAACTGCATTGGACTGACTACTACCCTAGGGGTTGACAGTTCAAACCCACCAGCCACGTCATGGGAAACAGATGAGCCTATCTGCTTTCGTAAGATTTACAGCTGTTGAGTACACATTAGAGTGAGTTGTATGAGATTGTCACTTTTGTCATCAAAGGTTAATGATTTCATATGATTCAATATATGTCTTGGAGTAGAGTTGGATCATAGGAAATGCATATGTTTAATTTCACTGAATTCTGCTGCATAGTTTTCTAAAGAACTTACTCTCCTGCCAGCAATGTGTAAGAGTTATTCCACATTTTGGCCAACACTGGTATTGTAAGTTTTCATTGTAGTTCTACTTTACATTTTCTTGATTACTAATGAGATTAAGAATTTTTATCTGTTTTGGGCCATATGGATTTCTTGTAAAGAACCTAGCCAAGTCACATGTTCATTTTTTATTTGATAGTCTTTATCTTATTGATTTGGAGTTCTTTGTTCTTTTATATTTTTCATAATGAAGTGTGTTGCATATATCTTTTCTCACTATATGGTATGTCTCATAATAGTAATAGTGTTGTCTAAAATGAATTTCCAAGTTTACTGTAGACAGATTTATCGATTATTCTTATATTAATGTCTAAATAGTTTTGTAACCTACAGTCTTGAAGGTAGCTTTCTAGATTATCTTCCAAGGGCTTTATTGTTTTTTATTTTACATTTAAGTATATAAGCTATATGAAGTTGAGTTTATGTGTAGAGTGAGATCGAGGTCCATACATAATTTTTTCCCCCATTATAGACACCTGTTTATCTCGGAACCAGCCAAATCCTTTCTCCACACTCGATGGTGTCACTTCTTTGATAATTGAAGATTCCTATGTGTGTGTGAATCTATTCTTTTTCATTAGTCTATCGATCTCTTTCTACACTAATGCCTCAGCATTTTTAATTACTATAATTTCATAGTAAGTGAACCTCCTGTCTTACTTTTTTTTTTTCCAGAAATGATTTGGAAAAAAAAATGATTTGGCTGCTTTTGTTCTTCTGAACTTCCATATGTTGGAGAACCAATTCATCAAGTTTCAACAAACAAACAAAAAACAGTCTACTAGGATTTGGACTGAGATAGCATTTAATTTATCAATCATTTTAGAGATTTGACATCTTTATCATCTTGATTCTTTCATATAAGAATAAGGTGTATCCAGGGATTCCAGAACAGATGAACCCCTCAGGGCCAGTGGTGAGAGAGTGGTTACACTGGGAGGGTGGAGGGAAGGTGGAGTAGAAAGAGAGAACCGAGTACAAGGATCTGCATCTAACCCCCTCCCTGGGAGACAGACAACAGAAAAGTCAGTGAAGGGAAACATCGGACAGTGTACAATATGACAAAATAATAATTATAAATTATCAAGGGCTTGTGAGGGGGAGGGTGTGGGGACTGAGGGGAAAAATAAGGATCTGATACCAAGGGCTCAAGTAGAAAGCAAATGTTTGAGAATAATGATGGCAACAAAGGTACAAATGTGGGGCTGAGCCCCGGTGGTGTAGTGGTTGTGCGCGGGACTGCGGCCCACTGGGATGGAGGTTCAATTCCTGCTCCCAGGAGCAAAGACTGGGCCTCCTACTCCCACCACCAGGGCAGTGATGCCTAAAAAAAAAAAACTGAAAAAAAAAAGGTACAAATGTGTTTGACACAATGGATGGACGTATGGATTATGATAAGAGTTGTATCAGCCCCCCCTAGAAAATGTAAATACGGACATAAAGTGTGTATGTATATATTATGATTAGAGCTATATGAACCCCCCCCCCCCAATAAAATGATTAAAAAAATTTAAAAGCCTTTTAAAAAATCATTTTATTGAGACCCTTTTATAAGGGGATGTCCCGTTACCTACAGATGGACTTTGGGTCCCCAATCTGTACTTCCTCTCATTTAAAGTGATATAATTTTAGTTCTTTGATGCCTGATACCTGATCCCTTCAATACCTCGTGATCACACAGACTGGTGTGCTTCTTCCATGTGGGTTTTGTTGCTTCTGAGCTAGATGGCCGCTTGTTTACCTTCAAGCATTTAAAACCCCAGATGCTATATCTTTTGATAGCTGGGCACCATCACCTTTCTTCACCACATTTGCTTATGCACACATTTGTCTTTAGAGATAATATCAGGAAGGTAGGCAGGCAGTGGTATGATTTTTTTGTTTTTTGATGTCTGATAACTGGTCCCTTTGACACCTTGTGGTCACACATTTGTCTTCAGTAATTGTATCGAGAAGGTGAGCATCATGGAATGCCAATTTAATAGAACAAAATGTTCTTGCATTGAGGAAGTACTTGAGTGGAGGCCCAGTGTCCATCTGCGGCTGCCTTAATATTAACTCTATAAGTGTATGCATGTAGATCTATTTCCCCATCATCATATATAAAAATATTTACCTATGTACATGCCTATATTTAGAACTCTGTAAATGTCCTTTGCCTCCCAGTTCTTTCCTCTATTTCCTTTTACTTTCCTCTTGTCCCACTATCATGCTCAGCCTTCATTTGGGTTTAAGTAATTTCTCTTGGTTATATTACTCTTGATCAACCCCTGCCAGGCCTCTCAGACCCTCCTTGCCACTGATTTTGGATTACTAGTTGTTCCCTTATCCCTGAGTTTTGGTCAACACCACCTCTTTTCCCCTTACTCCCCCTTTCCCATGTCCCCTTGGAACCATCAATCCCATTGTTTTCTCCCCCAAACTGTTCATCCAGCCTATCTTATCTAGATAATAATATGCACACAAAAAACAACACATAACAAGATGAAGTGACAAAAGAAAAGAAAACAATGACAAATACAACAACAAAAACAATGTCACGAAAAATAAATAAGTTAAAAAAAAGAAAAAGAATATAATAATAAAAGAAAAACCTTTAAGTAGTTCAAGTTCTGTTTGTTGACCTCTAGAAGTGTCCTCCTCTTGGTTTGATGGGGTGCCATGCCCTAGCCTTTTTAAAAATACTCTTTGTGACTGTTAAATATTCTGAAGGCTGTGAGAAGAGGAGACTGTGAATAGTTGTTATTTTTAATCACTTTACCAGGGGCTTTTACAGCTCTTACAACTTTCCGCCCATTAGCCCTATTAAGCATATTTGTACATATGTTGCTATCATTATTTTCTAAACATTTACTTTCTATTTGAGCCCTTGGTATCAGCTTTCTTTTTCCCCTCCCCACCAGTATCCTCATATGTGAATACAGTTTGAAATGAACTAAACGGCAGAAGGAACCTGCATATTTTGTTTATTTTAATCAATCGTGTTTATTGGGAGCTCTTACAGGTACTGTAATAATCCATAATTCAGTTAGATCGAGAATAATTTGCAATTTCTACCACCATCAGTTTCAAAACATTTTCTTTCTTGAACTCTTTGATATCGGCTCCCTCCCCTCACCCTACCCCCAGAAACCCTCCCTCCCACACCCTACCCCCAGAAACCTTTATTTTTATATTATATATTATTGTTATTATTTGCTGTAGTGTACACCACTCAGTGTATAATATGTTTACCTACAATTCTATTATTGTTTCCTTCGGAACTAATACAGTCGTTATTGCATTCATCTCCCCCTTACTTCTCCCCTCCCTTCCTGTACTCTCGGAATCATTCGTCCCTGAAGTTACTGCTTCTGAAGGGTTATCTATCTTGGATTTCATGCATCAAATGCTCTTAATTATATAAATGAACATACCTAAGTCTAACAGGATTAATGAGGTAAAACAAAGACCATAATAGTAAGGGGAGGAAATATTAAAGAATTAGAGGAAATATTCTGGTAGCAGAAGGAGCCTATGTATTTTATTTAATAGCATGTTCTATTGAATTGATGCCTCTTGTAGGGCACAGAGTGCCAGTATGCTTTATGTGAGATGTATAATTACTCTCTTAGAAGAGCCCATGACTAAATGACAATAGTTTTGGTAGGACTTATATGTTTCACAATGTTCTTTCCCACCCCTGCAGTTCTGATACCATTAAAACAAAAGCAACCTTTCACTGTAGAGATGGTTCTGATGTCTCAAATCTGATAAATCTCTGGAGGTGATATAATTAATATTTCTGCACCACCTATAAAGTGGAGCATAACCTCAAGTAGCCGTGTCGGAAGATTCAGGGCTTCCTTATACATGAGCATTTATATTTAGTCACTGCCTTTCAAGCTTGGTAGTATGAGGGAACAGACTGGAGGGAATTGAGGTTTGCTAGAACAAAAGTGAGCTTGACTAGAGGTGGGCTGTGGGTGGCCTTAGGGTTGCTTTAGAGTCATCTTTGGGACAAGAAAGACCCATTCCCCCAAATTAGAGTCAGGCTGCTCAAAACTTACATATATGTTTGAGTGGACAAGCACATGTCCCCCTAGGATCCTGTCTCACTCTAAGGAAGAGAGCACAGGTAACATTATGATATGTCTTCTAAAGACTCAGATATTTCTTTGAACCCTGTGGGAATTTCTAGGACAGCGACTGATGGTCTGTATCCTGAAAGGGGCCTTTGCAATTACTAATGAAGAATTGGCCTTTATTCCTTTGCAGATCGACATCAGTAAGTGCCACTATTTAGTGGATTTGGACACTTCAAGAGAAACACCTCGGGAACCAAACTATTCATCTAATCGAGAAGAATGGATCAGCCTGGTCTCCAGACCATTCCTTGATGCTTCTAGGTATGTTGTATTAATGCTAAAGGGGGCAGTAGGACTGGTTAGGGTAAAAATTGGATTCTAGAGTTGAATAACTTCCAGTTCTTGACTGACTATCCTAGTCATTGTTATTTTACTTGGCCCTAACTACTCTTCTAATCTTGCCTTATTTCTGGAGAATCTGAGTTCTCTTTTTCTAGGCACCAGGATGCAGTGTGTACTCTGGCATCCAAATGAGCAGACCTAAGTCAAATAGATAAGTCTACTGAAGAAAACTCAGACTAATGTTTGACATCAATTTACTGATTTTGGGTAATAAATTTTAGTTATTTTAATCAAGAGTGTTGGATAGTACTGTTGGCACTTTTGACTAGACGTTCATGTCCCTTTTTTCAGACGTCGGTCCAGTCAGGACAGAGACAGATTTGAAAGATTAAGTATAGAGGCCAAGTAGGTGTCACTGTCTCTTCAGAACATTTTTCTGGGTTGACATTGAAAGTAGTCAGGCTAGTCAAGCAAAAGAGTCACAGAGAAATGGAGTTTGAAGATTCGGGTTGTTTGTGTTAGGAAGTGATCAGATATTCAAGTCAACAGAAAGAAAGTTGCAAGGTCCAGAGAAGTCAGGATCTAACAGTGCCAGGATCAAAAAGGGTCTGATGGGAAGGAAGCATCAGGCAGAGGACGAGGTCCTGAGCAGAAAATCTGGGACTCAGAAATAGGGGCTGGGGCTCTCCGACTCAGAGTCAGAAAAGCTGGATAATGTCAAGGTACCAGGATGAAGTTTGAGGAACCATATGTGGAACTGGATACCCAGAAAAAGGAGGAGATGGAAAGGGTACCTAATTAATGGAATTGAGGTAGAAGGCTGGTTCTTCATTTAAGAAGAACAAATTTCCAGTTACTAGAAGTAGGTTCAGTCGAGGCAAGCTTAGTAGGCAAGCTGAGATGCTGACCTAGACACCAAGATGGTCTTGAAGACGAGGCTGGAGTGGGGTTTGGATAGCTGCAACAGTTGATTAAGTTAGATTAAGTCTCTTCAGTGAATGTATAGTCAATCAGAGTTGGGAAGGATTGGGGAGAGGACAAGAATAGAAGTTGACTGAGACTTAGGGTGATTCTCAAGGATGGCGCTTTCACCCACACCATCATTCCATAAGTCATTCCCTCAAATGTCTGATACAGAATTAATATGAGAGCTATTTCCATGTAGTGGGGAGTAGTCCTGCTTGTCAGCATATATTTTTTTGTGAGCCTGTGATGTGCCAGACACTGTTCTACACGTGTTAGGTGTGCCAGTGAATGAAACAAAGACCCTGATCTTTGCAGAGCTGACCGTGTGGAAGTGAGCACGGGAGACACAAGCCATAACGGATAAGGGAGCAAACAATGTGCATGAGAATGGGATGACTGTTGAGGAGGTAGAGCAGGCTAAGAGGAGGACTGGGGGTGCCACTCTGCCAGGGCTGCATGTTTCACTTGGACTGCAAGATGGGCCTCACCGAAAAGATGAACAGAGACTTGAAAGATGTAAGGAAGTTAGCCTGTTACTGTCTGGGACCAGCCGATGCAAAGGACAAGGGGGCTTGGGAGGCTGGAGTGAGGGAAGAGGATATCGCAGCAGTGCTTGTGGTCCGAGGGTCACAGGAAGGAGAAGTGCAGACGCTGAAGAATCCCATAGGCTTCTGAAAGGGTCTTGCTCCACACTAAATGGAAAGCCCCTGTTGGATTTTGTGTAGATGATGCGAGATGACTTTTGTTTTGCCTACAGTGTTCACGATGTACTGCAGAACACAAGGATGGAAGCCAGAGACTAGTTAGGAGACTGCTGTGGTAATCCAAGCAAAAGATGAAAGAAAGGACAACAGAATTGGTGAGAAATGTTTAGAGACAGGATAGATAGAAATGGTCTGAGTTTCCTTAAGGGCTAGATTCAAGGTGGGAGAAAAAGAGAAGACCCAAGAATGACTCAAGGATTTTGGTGAGAAAAACTATAAAGTCAAAATTGCCGTGAACTAAGATAGGAAAGACTGTAAGTGGGACAGTTCGAGAGGACCACGAAAGAAGATTCTTTTTAGTTGTGTTGAGTTTAGTGTGTCAGTGGATAAACAGAATTACTGCATATCCAGCTGGGGACTTCTGAGCTAGAGATATGTCCAAGTGTTGGCAGTTACATAATATTTAAGAGCATGAGACTAGATGAGATGACCAAAAGAATGAATAACGTTAGGAGTAGAACTTTTATTGAAGACCTTCAATATCTATGAACTTAAGCTTCATGCAGGCATGGGGAGTTTATAGTACCCTGATGGAGATAGGTATGTAATCAGATGACTGTCATACATGACAGTATATGACTAGTGATATGACGGGTCTTTGCTGTTGGAAAATCACAAGGTAGAACTTGATTCCAAAAGATGGCATTTGAAGCTTGCCTTAGTGTGGGGGAGGTGGGCTGGAAGGGGGCGAATGTGGAGAAGGCAGGGAGATGACTCTGGTGGCCTAGGTGAGAGGTAAGGCGGGAGTGAAGTCAGGAGATACATTGCTTGCAGGGTAGGATCAGGCCAAGTTTCAGATCCAGGAAACTCATGACTTTCCCCAAGAGCCTGTCTCAAGCTGTTTTTGTTTTGTTTGTTTCTTTAACCTTTTGCTATATTGGAAGCGCTAGTCGTTGCTGTAAATGGTTTTCTCTAGCACTAGGAGCTGCTCTCTGTCCAGAAGCTTTTTTTTTTTTTTTTTTTTTTTTGTTTTTGTTTTTTTAGGCATCACTGCTCTCAGGTGGTGGGAGTAGGAGGCCCAGCCTTTGCTCCATGGAGCTGGAATCGAACCTCCCTCCCAGTGGGCCGCAGTCCCGCGCACAACCACTACGCCACCGGGGCTCAGCCCGTCCAGAAGCTTTTGCAAGTTGAGCAAAACATGCTCCAGAGGCCAGAGCAGATGCTTACTTATTTCATTATACGTCCCTTTCCTCTATTGATTGGTCCCTGCAGCTTCTTCATTTCCTATCCTCCCACTGCGCATATCCCTGGTGTAGATAGAGGATAACTGAAGGTTATTGGGGCATGCTTCTTGAGGTTTCTCATTTCCCTTAGGGTTGTACTCAAGGCATTATTACATAACCAGCGACTGAGAAAAGAAGAAATCAGTTGGGTTACAGTTCACTTGGAGGTCTGCTAAAGAAGCCACAGAATCAAAAGACCTACGAGTATGATAGCACTTGCCAGCTCCTGTCTGAGTCCCCAAATTCCACATTAGTAAAACCAGGATACTAATACTGTGCCTGCATTGTGGGGTTATTGTGAAAATTAAATGAGAGCGGAGCGATGAAAGAACTTTTAAATAGTAAGCACTGTAGGCCTGTCCATTAATTAGTAGCCTGCCTAGGGTTTCAAAATCGTGATTTATTTTACATTTCACTGCCTTGGCATTTCCCAGTAAAACATTGATCTAACTTGCCAAAAGAGCAGGATGCTACAGTTCCGTTTGCCACAGCAGTTTCTATACGTCAGCACTGTGACAGCTCATGTTACTGACGCCGAGCCAGTGAAGGTGGACTCTAGCCACAGAGGCTGTGCCTCAGAGATGGTCCTCTGAGCCGGAGTGTGGACCTGAGGTGCCTTAAAGACTCTTCATCAGGCCATGGTAATGCATTAGTAAAGGGGGCTGGGGGTGGGGGGTGGGGGGGGAGGGGGAACAAAGAAAGAGAAACAGGAGAGCAAGTCAAAAAGTATTGCTACGAATCGTAGACATCTTTATCATGCAAAACTATCAAAATTTGAAGCTCTTGTGCCTCCGGGTAGCCTCCATCTAGGTCTCTTGCTTCTGAAGGTACTGTTTCCATCTCCTTAATGTTCCTCCAAACAAGGCCATGTGCTTAGGCTTACTTTACATCCAAACATCTTTGAGGGATTCAGTCTCGTTCCTTTCCAATGGGCTTTGAGTTTAAGAAACAACGAGAAGTCTGAAGAGATAAGGTTCAAGCGCTGGATACATGGGGTTAAGTTTCCCAGCAGAATTCTCATCAGACAGCCCTTACTACCCTTCAAGAGTGAGCAGGTACATTGTCTAACGGGCAGGGGGGACATGTGGAGAGGGGATTCCTTAGTACAACTTTCCTGGCTTTTTTTCTCACTAAAGGAGTTTTCAAACTTCCTCATAATTAGCCCCCATAATTGGTCTGTGTCCTTTGAGCACATCTCTCAAGATTACCCATTTGGAATCCTAGAACAGTCACCAGAGCCTTCTGAGCAGACCCCTCTCACTGGAATTCACTTGGCCCTTGTTTGGGGCGGGCACACTACGGCGAGAACTCTGCAGCTAGCTAGCCAGGGATCACAGAGGCTTGCTTGCCCCCGTTGCATTTGGAAACAAAAAACGACCCATGCATGTATGACCTGGAACCCCGGCAGCAAAACTCTTTGACTCTCAGTGGAACCATCCAGCTGTAATGGTCACTTGTGTTTTAGACTGAATGGTAAGTCAACTATTTTCTAGCTATTTTCTCGAAAAAAGAGAAAGTTTAAATAAGTCCGTAGTATCCAGTCATATATCTGTTTTAAATTGTAAACAGGTTTGTGTCCCAAATATTTCAGTCCCTAAAATCTAAATCTTTAGAGTTTGTTTGTAGATCTTTTCCCCCCTATCTTCCACTGATTTGTCATCTATTCTGTCGATAGTTATTTGTGGAACGGTAGGAGGCACTGTGATGGCCATTAGGTATACAGTGGTGAACTGTGCACACAGTCCCTGTTCTCATGGACAAAGGTCTTCTTACACCAGAACGAGGAAGCTGTCATTACACAAATCATCATTCAAATCATTATATAATGACTAACTGTGTTGAAGTGCTTTAAAGAAAAAGGACAACCTGTAATGGGCACAAGAATCAGCTGCAGAGAACTACCTGGAGTGTCCTTGTTCAGGCTGCCGGTCGCAGGTCTGCACCTAAGAGTATTTAGTGAATATTGTGTATTTGTCCAAGAGCTGCATGCTTGATTTACAGAGAGGCTCCTCTTAAATTGCTTGTCACATTTGTAGGAAGACCTCCATATGCAGATCATTTAAGACGATAGGAGGTGTGGAGTGCTAGAAGATCAAAGAAAGGAGAGGTCTATGAAGGGAAGATGGAGCCTCGATGGTGTAGTGGTTATGCATCGGTCTGCAGTGTGAGACCACCAGCAACGCCAAAGGTCAAAGAATGGGTTTTCTATTCCGGTGAACAGTTACAGTCTCAGAAACCCATTTGGGGGGGGAGGGGTCCTCACTGTGAGTCAGCATTGATTCGATGGCAGTGAGTATGAAGGCAAGAGTCCATTGGGAAGGCTTTATAAAAGAGGAGGTCCTTGAACTGAGACTTCAAGGAAAGCAAGATTTACATTAATGGTAAAGAGGGGGAAATCACTTATTTAATTCAAGCAGAAGGCATTATGAGTTAAGAAACCTGGATGAGGAAACAGGGCAAGAAGACCTAGGTAAGAAAAGTTTGATTTACCCATTGTATGGTTTGAATTTTCTCTTAGTAGGTAAGCTTATCTATGACGATTGTCCACATCAGGACTCCTCTGAAAGTTCCCAGGGCCCTGCCCTGTCAATAGAGGAAGTCTGTGGTCAACCTGTGCGGATCTGACCAATATAAAAGGAGCGTATTCCAAAGAGCAGGATGGGGAGTTAAGTAGATACTGTGGTTCCTGCGCCCCTCACCTGTGTTCACGGTATGTCCTTGGCCTCAATTACTCAGCTTTATTTGTCGGCCTGCTTAGTCTTTGCAGTGACTGTGGTCTAGATTGGTCCTTTGCTTATGTGAAGGGAAGCAGTTAGGTGGGAGTGAAGACAAGCTTCAAGAAAAGGGCTTAAAGAGCCAAGAATGCTGTTGCCATCTGGGAGGCTGGCACCCCGCAGGTCCACCAGCTGCTTTTGGAAACAGCCATCTTCTCTGTGTTACCAGGGGACTGGAAACCACAGACCCCCCTCATTTGAAAGGGACCCAGGTGTGTGATGATCGTCATGTCCTTTCTCTAGTTTCTCCTTGTGCATGGCCAGAACTAGAAGTACAGTTTCCTTTTCATACGACTTGACTGAGTCTGGCTAATTTTTTTTTTTACTAATGATTTAATAATTTCCAGAACATAGAAAAGGGAGTCTGGCTAATTTTATCATGGTCTAGCAATCCCCTCAGGACATGGGATCTACCCGAGTACACTATCACTCTGAAAACCAGACACATTTGTCATTCTCACATTACATTCTTTCTAAACTTAGAGAGGATTTTGTTTTCATTCTTTGAGGCATGATATAATTGCTGCTTGTATGAAATAGCCCGACAAGTGGGTAATGTAGCGCCGACTTTGAGATCCCCAGAGAGGAGGGAAGGGAGAGCGTGGCTGTAAAATACCAGCTTGATGGGGGGTTCGAGTCTCTGTGTGGTGGGAAGATTTGGCCATGGGGTTTGGAGAGAAATACCTCTCGGGGATGTTGGAGTTTGTCTCCTGGGCAACAGAGCTGCTGGTAGCTATCTGGCACTGGCCTCCCCCAGCCATTTTCAGCCTGCTCACATCATCTATCCTTGGTACCTTACTAACTTCGCTTTTACCTTTGGTTTTTAGTTTCTAAAATTTGATACTTTACTATTTTGGAGCAAATTAGCTTTATCTAACTGGTTGTTCCACCACCCCTAGTTGCGCAGTGGGCTGGATGTGGGGCCATCCGTAGTTTGAACCCCCCGGGCTCCACAGGAGAACGTTGAGGCGGTCTGCTTGCAGGTCCGTCTGCCCTGTGGGCTTGCTCTGAGTTGGCATTGGCCGGACGGCAGTGGTTTTACCTCCATCTGTTAATCCGTGAGAGCGTGTGGGTTGCTGCAAGCTCTATAGGTGTGTATTGCACACACACCTGCTGGTGGGTCATCCCTGGTCGACAGACTTCAGCAGCACTTCAAGATGAAGACAGGCTACACAGAGAGTTCTAGCAGTCTCCTTCTGAAACGTAGCCGATCACAGCCTCCCGGAGCCTAGCAGAAGAGCGCAGTCTGAAGAGGAGCCCTTCAGCTCGGAAGGCACTTGAAAGAATGCACAGCTGCCTCCCCAGCGCACCCTCACCTGCCAAAGAAGGGGAGAGGGCGCAGCCCTGGACAGGGCTTCCGTCGGCTGCCGACTCCATGGTCACTTGCCACAGCTGACCTTTCTGCTGGCTTGGTTCAGAGCTTAGGACCACTTAGCTAGTCTTGTGTAGGTCAAGATTGTAAGACTCCACAGATACCCAACTCTGGGGACAACGAAAGGCCAGTAAGGAGTCAGAGGTTGCCACGTTCTGCGGGTGTTGGAGAGACAGACCCTGCCTGGTCAGAACCTCTGAAGTCAAGCAGCAGGGCGAGGGCAGTGCGGGCAGCGCAGACTGCGGCCTTCTTTCCTTCAGCCCTGAGCTGTATGCTGAGGAGTGTCGCTGAAAGCATGGCTTGGCTTGGAGCCCAAGAAGAATGAATGCAGCAGCTAGGAGGCCTAATGATTCCCCATCACCTGTGTCTGTTTTGGTTCTATGTGGTAGTCGGGCTGATGGCACGAACAGAACGATTTATTTCTAGAAGATAATAAGGAAATCATCGACATAACCGCCCTCCGTGGCAAGCTAGTTGGAAGCTCTTGTTTCAGTTAACTATTGTTGTGTAACACAGCACCCAAACTTGGCGGTGCACGACAGTTGTTTCGTCCTTCTTTTCCAGAGTTCGAGAGTTGGCTGTGCTCAGCTTGGTGAACCTGGTCCAGGGGTTCTTAGGGTCAGGCTACTAGAGATGGACCGGGCCAGGGAGTGGCTCCGAGGTGGTGGCTGCATGCCGGGCTGTCGACATTGGTCGTGAGCAGAATCTCAGCTGAGGCTGCTGGCAAGATCACCTCCATGTAGCTTCTCCATGTGACTGGGATTCCTTACAGCATAGTGGCCAGCTTCCAAAAGTGCACAGCTTCTTCAAAGCAGTATAGCTTTTTCTGACCCAGCCCTGGAAACCACCCAGTCTCACTTCTGCCTCATTCTGTTCCGTGAAAGCCGGCCATTTCACTAGCCATGTTCAAGGCGAAAAGAAGTAGCTCTCATCTCTCGATGGAAGGCATATCCATAGAGGACAGATAAGTCTTAAACCCATCAGGGCTCTCTTGATATCATTCAACACGCAAATTGGATTACTTTTTGAAGTGCTTCTTTTTTTTTTAAGCCTTTTAAAATCAGGAGCTTGTGCAACTCTTTTCACAAGCCATCCATCCACCCATTGTGTCAAGCACATTTGTGCATTTGTAGCCATCATCATTCTTTCTATGAAGTGCTTCCTTTGAGAGAAAGCCTATTACAAAAGGCTTTCTAGCACACAGCATCGTCCAGCAGTGTTTCTCTCAGCAGCTTCTTACTCGCTGGAGGAAAGGGGGCTTTCCCGACTGGCTCAGGTCTTTGGGTGGAATTATCCCTGCCTCCCAACCCGGAACTGAAGTGCCTTTGTCTTTTCCCTTATGTGTCGGCCACGGGGGTGTCTCAGCCCTGCCGTCAGCTCTGACTGTAATGCTGAGAAACAGCGAGGAAGAGGAGGAGAGCAGACTTCCTGGGCTTTTGGTGATTCTTTATTGTCCCTTACACTACACATCATTATCTGGTTTTGACCTTTGGTGTTTGTTTATTTGTTTTTCTCCCCAGTTACTCCCCTCAGACTCTTCATTGGCAAAATTAGCTCAGGGCAAATTTGACTTCAAAACACATGTCTTATTCAGGTCTTTAATCATGGAGGCCTACCGCTATTTTAAGAATAAAGGTTTTCATGTTTCTGAAGCTCAGATTGTCTGTGTTTCAATGTTGCAGAAATCCTTTCTCTCGCATGAGACTGTGTCCAAGCTCCGTGTGCTTCCAGAGACAGGCGTGCAGGTGCTTAGGTCAGAGGCATGGCTAGCTGGGGCGGGGAGGTGGGAGTGGGCCTGCACTGCTTGTAGCTACCTGCGACCCACAGGCTTCTCTGTGGATCCCCGCAGAGTGATTCCCTACCACTCCGAGCCCACAGTGGTCTAAGTGTGGGATGATTGTTTGATATTTGATAGCTTTAAAATAAATTGATGCGAGAGTGAAGGGAAAGAATGGGAAATAGCAAAGACAGACTAAGGATTTTTTTTTCAAAGTTTCTGATAGGGTGCCATAAAGATTAGTGTTCAGTTACTCATAATGTATTATATCTCTGTAAAGCTTGTTAAAGCCCTCTCCCTGTTGTGGTCTCCAGAACTACTCGTTTGGTACAGAGAAGTAGCCCCGAGACGGCTCTAAAGCTCCCTGTCGAGCTGGCCTGGTGCCTTCACCACAGCGCAGGGTATAGGGCTGTACCAGGTTTGCATGTCGAAACCACCATCCCGATGGAGAAAGACTGGTGCAACGCATTTTCTAAGCGACGGTGCTGGAGCTGAGCAACAAGAAATGGCCAGTTGCAGAAAGAAAAATGGCCAGTTGCCTCAGACGTTCTTCCTCAAATTCCTTTTCCTGCATATTGGCTAAAGGTGACTGGTTAAGAGATTATGATAATATGTCAGGTGATTGGTCAGTGTCCCAAAGCAGCAAAACGAAAATTCTGTACCCCAGCCTGGTTCCAGTGTGTGCTTCAGCGAGGCACTAAGTCACTGCACGTGGATCTCTGCAGGGAGCTACCAAATAGTAGCCGAGCGCTGAATGTCAATGGTCTGTCGTCCGCACCTGCTGCAAGGACAGTCATGCTCCTCGTATCCTGGGGGAGGTGCCCTGGAGTATTCCGGCTTTTGTGGCCAGTGTGGACGCTCTCCCCCCTCAGACGTGCTCTCCCATCCATCCCGTGGGCCCCAGCCGTTCCTGCATCTCCTCTCACACATGAGGCTTCTGTTTGCCGCCGCCTCCCCTGCTGCCTTCCGGACCAAGTTGTCTGGCAAGAGAAGAGACAGAAGAAGTGGGCGTGATTTCCCTACTTCCTGTTTCTCGTGGATGATGCACATTGCTAGCTAGGAGGAGGAAGGTAGGTCAGTGCCCTGGTTTAAGAGGCAGAGCACTTTCACTCATAGACGATTTACTTTGTACTTTCTGTGGTACCACTTTAAAAGCTGGAGACACTGCAGTGGGCCAGGCAAAGCTGTCATCAGAGGACTGGCAGTCTAGTGGAGTGGGACATGTAACTTGTCATCTCCACTGCCCTTCTGTGGGACAGGCTTATCCGTCACCACTGCAGGAGTTACTGCCCATCAGAGGAAGGTCCTTCACCCCATTTGCTGGTTTATAAAAATCTGGTTTGTTTTTTTTTTGCTTGTTTGTTTTTGGCATCACTGCCCTCAGGTGGTGGGAGTAGGAGGCCCAGCCTTTGCTCCGTGGAGCTGGAATCGAACCTCCATCCCAGTGGGCCGCAGTCCCGCGCACAACCACTACGCCACCGGGGCTCAGCCAAAAATCTGTTAAAGAACAGATTTTTGTGTTCTTAAGAATGGCTGTGGGGCTCTAAGTTAACTGTGCCCTAAGTCTTGAGGGAATTCGGAAGTCCACTTTCCCAGAACTGAAGCAAACTGTGAAGGACCAGCTGAACCATAAATGAAGAATGAGGCAGAAATGTAAAGGAAAAACATATAGAAAAGCTTTAAGATAGCCCTTCTAGCTAGAAAGAGAACTGAGGTTCACGGGGGATTGTGCTGTTTGGATTGATGGATGGACTGATGGACACACAGACCAATCAAAATGAAACACGCCTTGCATCCTGAGTGCTGGCTCTGTAAACCGGAGCCTTGACGGAGCACTTTCATTTGCGCCTGCTGAGCTGGGGACGGCAGGGCCGCCGGTAGCTGGTCTTCCATTGACGTCAGCGGAGCTGGCTTAAATCTCCACAGCAGAGCGCTCCCTCGCCCTGATAAATAGGGCTGGTAATTGAATTAGAAAACAGTCTGAGCTGATGGCTAATTCTGCTGCTCTGGCACTTGCTTGGTTAGGTCTGTTTCATCCTTGAACCCCCGTGAATGACTTTCTCCCTGGGAGGGAAGTAGTTTAGTTTCCAGGATAGAGGCACATGCCTCAGGGGGATATGAGGGTGGGAGGGGCTCAAAAACGGTCTGGAAAATGGAATGCAAAGATAATGGAATTTCCCCCCTGAACCTTTGAAGCCTCTCTGTACACTACATCTCCCTAAGTTATGCTGCCTCCACTCCCCCAGAGTAATACTGTGGCACTTCCCTTTATTACCGCCATGGCTGGAGAGAGAGGCATTTTTTTTAATTGGGCAGGAAGGTACTTTGCTTTGGGTTTGAGTTAGCTTTTTTTCGGAATAGTTTTCTCTTGTTATTGACCATGTCCACGTCGCAGTCCCCAGTGGAGCAGTGTGCGCATGCGCCTTAGTCTGAGTGGTACTCCTGAGTTGTGTACCCCTTCACATCTTCCTTCCTTCACAGAAGGTCGCTGCCCCCTAAGGCTGCTGTCTAATCCTTTGGGGAGTTGTTGGCAGTTTGAGCCATCGAGCCAACTCCGACTCATAGTGGATATAACGCGTGTTTCCAAAATAGGGAGTCCTTCAGGCACGGGCTGCCCCACCACTTGCTCAGGGCTTTGGCCTACTGACCTTTTGGTTAGTAGGCAGGTGGTCTCACCCCTGCACCACAAGGGCTCTTCTGCCCTCCTGTCGACAGTCCTTAAAGAACGTAATGCTTAAGGCTGACATTTTATCCTCCTGAAGCTAAAACACTGTTTGGTTTTTTAAAGATACAATGTTGGGAGATTATTTCTGGGCGATAGTTTGGGGGGTCCCTCCAGCCTTCATGGCTCTAGGAAGTCTAGAGTCCATACAATTAGAAATTCTGTTTTGCAGCCTCCCACTTTTTATCAGGATTTTTCCATCCCTGTTGTTCCTCAGCAGATGTCATCTTAGCTCTCTTTCTAATTTGCTGATTCTTGCCTCTGCCTGGTTAAGTGTGTGTAGTCCTTCTACACAGGGTGTTTCTCATTCCTGTTCCTGTCGCTTCCAACTGTAATCTATTTTGGATCCTGCTATTGTTTGCGTGTGCTTTTTCATAAGCCTCTTAGCTCTTTTTTGGTTTGGTTTTGCTTTCCCTTCGCCCTTTACTTGTGTTTCATGTGGTGTTCTATTCTCTTCTCTCCCCTTCATATTAGTTGGTGGTCCTCAGATAACATTTTCATTCCCTTTGTCACACTCATTTGAGTGGACCCTTATTTTTCTAGCTGTTGCTGTGTCTTGGGGTTTTTTTGTTGCGGCACTGGAGTTTTTAAAGGGGTTCACTCTCTGGTTTTCCCAGTATTTGCTTCTTCTCTTCACACTGCTTTCTGTAACAAAACAAAAACACCTCTCAGGCAGAACCTCCTGCCTTTGCATAGTTTCCTCTCCCCCTCTGTTATATCCTTCTTCGTCCCTGCTTTAGTATTCTAGATCTCAGTTTTCTACTTTCAGTCTTTCCCAAACACACCAGACTACATGCCATGGCCAGTCTGTCCACTCTTGAGCACCGCTACTCAGGCCAATCATCATGTGCTAGCCATTTTGCCCACCAGGGGGTGCAGTCCGGTGTCTCTGCTTACTAACTCCCTTCTCAGTTTCTGTGACCATTGTTTTCAGTTGGAAAATCCACTTCTAGCCAGCCCTCTTCGAGCTGGTTGTTACCAGTCAGTTTTTCCCCAGGCTTCCTTCCCTGCTTCCTTCCTTCTACCTGGGGCTGTTTTTACCTGAACTGGCCATGAGGGGAAGCCCAGGCTGACCTGTTTCGGGTGGGAAAGGGGTAGGCACTCCCCAGAAGACCCTCTGAGAGATCTGCCTTATCTGGTTGCTGTGAGAGCCCCAGTGACCCTGCAGTGGCTGGAGGATCATTCTCCACTCAGGTGGCCATCTCCAGACTCCACTGTAGGGAGCGTTCTGGAGGAGTCCCTAGCAGCGAGTTACTGTTAGGGGAGGGGTTTCACACTCCCCATGATCCCGAGCAGACTGCCATGCAGCTAGAGCTTTCCCGGTGGCATGTGGACTGGACTGCAGACGCCTTCCTACCAGCACCCATCAGCCTCTGTCATTGCCCCCCGCACCGACCCCAAAGGGGAGTAGGTCGGCCACCCTGCCTCCCTGGGAGTCTCTCCTGCCGGTTTCAGAGGCCTGAGCGCTGGGGGGCACAGGGAGGCAGGGAGAGGTTAGCGTAGGAGACATGACCCTGCTGCTCAGACTTTCCGGGGCCAACGCTGGGGAGTGGGTGAGGCTGGAGCACTGCAGACATTACTTACTGGCTTTAGAAGTTGGAGACCCTGTGTCTTTTCACAGGCACTGGTTGTGGTGCTTCGAACCTCCTGCTGGCTCCTGGCCATCAAGTCAGTCCTGACTCAGGGAGACCCTCCGACAGGGGAGATGAGGCCCCGTGGGGCTGCAGAGCTGTAGCTCTACAGGAGTAGAAAGCCCCGTCTTTCTCTCTTGGCGCCCCTGGTGGTTTCACACTTTGGCCTTGTGGTTAGCAGCCCAATTTGTAACCACCATGCCACCACCCGGGTGGGGAGAGTAGCAGGCTCACTTCCCTTGCTCAGCTCACGACCTGTGTGACTGTGGGGGAGGAGCCGCAGCAATAGCAGAGGAAGTGATTGCCTCGCCTACGTTACTTATCACTTTGGGGAGTCCTGTCTGACTTTATCCCCTCCTGCCAACCCTCGCTCCATGATTCGGAACTGCTGTGGCTGAGCACTATTTCCTTGTTGGGTTTTTTTGTTGGACTCATGAGAAAAAGAACGATGGGACGATGGTTGTCATACACCCCCATCTTGCCAGAACTCTTTTGTGAGTTTTTGATACTTCTTGTTTATGGTTTTGTTCTTTTCATTTAAAAATAATCACAGAATCTCCCTGCCGCAGCTCAGATGAGAGAGTGGACCTGAGCATACACTGGTTTTTTCCTCACATCATGTTTTAGAGGAAATTGATGTCTTCAGGTGTTCAAGATGGCCAGTCTCACTAAAGATCACAAGTAGGAGCCAGAGGAGAAAAGTGTATCTTCTTTCACGAATTGAAATTATGTAGCGCCAAGACATAGGTCCACTTAGGTGGGCTATGCTTCTCAGTGGTCTGATGGCTGTTGGGTGATGTGATCTGACAGTCGATCACGAGGTAGCCAGTCATCCCCTTGAGGATAGCTGAGGCGCTGTGTCGGGTGCAGCACCCTCCTCAGTCGGTTCTTGAGCCTGACCTGGCCGAGGGGTTTCCCTGGGGCGTGGTCAGCATCGCCTGGATCTGACAAGAGAGAGGGGAGCTGGACAGTGAGCACGCAGCACACCAAGAGAGAAGAGCTGGGAGGGGAGCACATCCTTCGGAACCTGGTGATTGTGCTGAGAACCCAGGCCCAGACACCACTGATATCAGGACACAGGAAGATGTCAAAGGTATTCAGAGCTCACGGATGGCCTTCCCTGAGAGCGGTGGTTCTCAACCTTCCTCAGGCCTGTGACCGTCCCGACCATAAAATTATTTTTATTTCTCAAATGTACCAATGTGCTTGACACAATGGATGGATCGTGATAAGAGTTGTACGAGCTACCGATAAAATGATTTTTTGTTTTTGTGGCCTCACCGCCCTGGTGGGAGTTGGAGGCCCAGCCAATAAAATGACTTTTAAAATAATAATTAAAAAAATACTTTTTCGCTGCTACTTCGTAACTGTAATTTTGCTACTGCTTTGAATCAGGTGACCCCTGTGAAAGAGTGGTTCAACCCCCAAAGACCCATGGTTTGAGAACCGTTGCCTAACAGCCAACAGAAAGAGAGAACCCTTCCCTAAATTGGTGCCCTGCATTTACACGTCAGTCTCCTAAACAATGAGAGAATGAGTCCATTTCCGATTCATGTGAGTCAGACCTAACGTTTTCCTTAGCCAAGTGATTGTTCCAAACCACAGATTCAGCTGGGCTTTGAATTCCCCCTAGAGGCCAGGGTAAGGACCATCTTCTCCATGGCGGTCTCCCTGCACTTAGCCCAGACTATACTACAGCACCCAGTCACTAGTTGTTGATGGATTAAACTCCGATCTCACTGGTGTAATATCCCTTTTTTCCTCTCTTCACAGTCCTCCTTCACTCTTGCCCTCCTCTTCCTTCCTTCCTTCCACCTCACCCCCACCCCCACCTCCCGGCAACTGTTTATCTAGCCAGCTATCCAACATATGCTTAGCACTACACCGTGTCAGGCACCAGTGCCATGGCATGGATAAGCAACGCAGATTTAGTCACTCCAGCTTGGGATGGGGTGGGGTGTGTGTGTGTGTGTGTGTGTGTGTGTGTGTGAATCGGGGGTAGGGGAAGTGAGCAGGTAATAAAAAGTTAGCCAGAAAATAAAGAGTGAAAATGTGTGGCCAGTGTGCTGCAGAGACGTGATGCTTCCGAATAAATCAGCGAGAGGAGGGGGACCGCATGTCTTTGAGAGTGATCGATACCTTTATGGTGCCTGATGTTATGCATCATCTCGGCTAGGCTGTGGTGGCCAGTGGTCTAACAGTGGCTACCCTTCCATGTTGTGGTACAGAGAAATCTGCAAAAGCTCTCAGAGAAGGAACATTTCCCACTAATGGTCATCTTCCACTGCAGAGAGCAATAGACAGACTGTCAAAGGCAGGAACCTTACAGACCCGGATGAACAAGGCAGAGCCGTGGACCCCCAGCCCCCACCCGTCTCTCTGCATGATGCATCCATGCCCTCCGTGGTGGGATCCGCCAGCCGGCTGGAAGGCCACAGCCCCAGGGTGTGGTCTGCCTCCACTATAGGAATGGGTGTTCTGGGAAGGCTCACACTCTCTGTCCTTCTCCACTCTTCTTGTTGCCCCATCGCCAGTGCTCGGGAGCTTTCTTGTGGAAGCCATCAGCCTGCTTCCTGATGCACAGATTTTGGGACTTTCCAGCCCCCACAAGGATGTGAGCCTGGCCTTGAAATAAATCTCTCTTTAGTTATACACTCACCGGCTTTGCTCCCCTAGCAAACCCAGACTAAGGAGTGACGTTTAAGCTGAGATTCAGGTGCAGATAGAGGAAGGTCCCGGGGCCAAGTGTCCTGGACTAAGAATGTGCCTATAGTTTTTGAGGAACCGAGAAGAGACTAGTATAACAGGAGAGGGATAGGCAATGCTGAGAAGGGAGCTGGGCCAAGTCACCTAGACCTCGTGGTTCCAGGGAGAGAGCAGTGTGAGAGGAAGAAGACACCCACTTTCCCACCCACACCCTGTAGACCCCTGCCACGCCCAGCAGGTCAGCCACGGAGGGAAACAGCCAGTGAAGAAAAGAGGGAAGTGTTTATTGACACCTGCCTGTGAGTTCAGTGCTGTGGTAAATATGTAAGGGGAAACAGCTGGGTTCCAGAAAGACAAGGTTTCTGCCTCTAGAAAACTTAGGCTCTCCACAAAGCTCCCTGCCACCCAGTCCATTCTGACTCGCGACCCGACAGGCTACAGTAGAACTGCCCCTGCAGGTTTCTGAGGTTGTAAATCCTTATGGGGCAGAAAGCCACATCTTTCTTCTGCCATGTGGCTGTGCCTTAGAACTGCTGATCCTGGATAGCAGCTTGACATGTAGCCCATTATGAAACCAGAGTTCCCCGCATGCAGTCGAGGAGGATGAAACATAGCCCACAAAGATAAAGCCCAGTCTTTTAAACTACACATTAAATACATGTAATATAGATAATGGGGGTACTCTATATAATATTCAATTAAATATAATACACAAGATGGAATGTATTCAAGAGAGTCTTTGTTGCTGAATGGACAGAACCTTTATCCCAAGGTGCTTGTAGATTTGGTCATGGTTGGGCTAGGGGACTGTGGCGGTCATGTGCTTATGTTAATTTCATGATTGAGATGTAGGGGTGGAGTCTAGCCTGTTAATCTGGAGATAGCCATTGAGTAGCCAATGAGGCCTCTGTGTGGGCATGGCTTTCTCCTGATACATCTGGGAAGTCTCATGATATTTACGTGGTGGAGATGAGAAGCTATCTCCCTGGTTGTTGGGAGTTAGTCTCAGAGACGATGAATCATGGACAAGACAGCGTCTGAGGAGCTGGAGAAGCCACACAGCTTTACCCAGATGGAGCCAGACCTCTGAAGCTGGAGAGGCCACATGGGGACCCCTGCCAACGATAAGTTGCTTCTGCCACCACTGGATGCTGTTGATGGACCCTGAGCCCTGGAAGCAAGAAGCCATGTGGAGAACCCTGCCAGCTCCAGGATTCTGCACCCACTGACCTGTGACTTTGTGAGTCGGAAGGAGACTTTATAGACTGGTATCAGGCATGTGGGCTAATATCAGACTTAGGACTTTGGACTGGACTGGGTTGCGATGCTTTCTCAGTGTTCCATTCCTTTTGTATATATAAGTCATTTCCTTATATCCATATGCATGTCTATAAATTTGTTCCTCTAGCCTACCCAGACTAACACAGGGACCTTTGAATGTTGGGTAACTAAAGTGAAATCATGCATCTCAAATGCTGCTTCTGTGCCTAGCTAGTTCTCGGTGTTTGTCCTGTCTATGGAATGTGTATTTTCTTGTAACCTATGCGGCAGGTGTTTAGTATCTGTGAGTGCTAAGTCAGGGTTGGACTGCTAACTGCAAGCTTACCAGTTTGAACCCAACAGCCACCCTGTGGGGGAGAGGTGAAGTTCTGCTCCCGGAAAGACTTAGAGCCGCAGGAACCCAAAGGGGTGAGTTCCGATCTGTCCTCTTGGGTTCTATAGACAGCACTGGTGGAGTAGTCATTGTTTACTGGAAACCACCAGTCGCTTCATAGAAGAAAGAGGCTTCTACTCCCATAAAAGAGTTACCGTCTCGCTGTACGACATGTGGATGACGTGCCAATAAGACTGTTTAAAAAGAACAAAAGAGTGACAGTCTGAGAAACTCACAGGGGCAGTTCCACCCTGCCCTGCAGGGTCGCCATGTGTGGGAATCCACTCGGTGGCAGGGAGTTTGATGTCTGGAAAGAATGACTTAGCATTACTTCTGTTTGTAGTTGACTCTCACTCATCATTGATTTCCAAACCCAACGTTTCTCAAAGATCTTATATTCAGCCCTTTTGCCCGTTAGCCTGTTCACTCCCCATGCCCAGCTTCTCTGCTTCCTAGCCAGTGCTTGGCTGCCTCGCTGAACTCTTCGATCCAAGACTCTGCAGAAGAATCCTTACTGATCAAAAGGAGGAAAAGGCAGAACAGAATTTTTAGTCCTCATAGATTCTAGACAATTTATAGAAGCATGAAAGGGAGATGAACTCCTAAAATTATTGGCATGAGGTCATTTTTAGACCTTAAACCAAAAATATTCCCTGAAATCTTTTATAAACCAAACAATTAGAAGGAACTACCTTACTCCCCCTCCAAAAAAAAAATCCAAACCACACCTCCCCACGCCCCACCGAATGACGTTGGGTGGAGCGGAGCATTTGTAGCGAGCATTTTTCCCGCTAGGCGAGCTTGGAGTGACTCACGCTTTGTTATTGCATCAAGTGGCCCGGCCTAAGAAGATTTTCTCTGGTCACAGTGAATGTTTTCATAAAAGCAGTTTCACTCGAATCTCGATTTTTCTGATGGCCGAGTTAAGAGAAGAGCGTGTGGTATGAAATTTGTTTCCTGCTTGGGAAAAGTTCCTGCCACAGAAAGGTTTGCGGGGGTGAGCACAGCTTACAAGGGCAGCGGTATGGGAAAAACTCAAGTGCGTGAGTTTCACAAAAGGTGACATGTTGATTGACGACAAACCTCATTGTGAACATTCATCAACGGATGAAAAGGTTGACTCCTGGTGCATTTGGAATTCGTTCCAAACAGCTCAGACTGTTCACCAAGCTTTCTATTTAGAGGTTTTGAAAAGATTGCGTAACAGTGTGTGACAAAAAAAGGCCCGATCTGTGATAGACGAGGAACTGGTTTTGCCACCACAACAATGCACCTGCTCACACAGCCATCTCAGTGCACCAGTTTTTGACAAAAACAGCATGTCTCTCATGCCCCGTGTACCGGACTCACCTGTCCTTGCTCTGTGTGACTTCTTTTTGTTTCCCTGCATGAAGAAGGACATGAAAGGACAGTAATTTGACAATGTAGATGAGGTAAAGAAAAAAATGAGCCATTCAAACAGATGAGTTTGAAAAATGTTTCTAAGAATGGAATTGTAGATTTCACAAATGCATTAAGTATAATGGAGAGTGCTTTGAAGGAAATAAGGTTGTTTTGTGAAAAGATTAAATATATAGCTTTCAGGGAAAAAATTTTCTGGTTTGGGGGGTATTTAGCTTAACTAGTGAAAAAAGGACTATCTTGAGCATTATACTCTTTTAAGAACGTTCTTTATGGGATCAAGTTGACAACAGCAATTTGGAAGATGAGACACGCCTGTTAGAGGGCAGTGAGTGTATGAACAGTTCAGAGAAGGCGGATGAGAATGGTCAGACAGCTTGAAGAATGAAGGTGTCCCTGGGTGGCACAGACAGAAACTGTCAGCCTGGTACCGCTACAGGTCCTTTAGCATAACAGGACGAGCCATCTTCTTACTGCAAGAGAACACATGATGGTGTCCTTCCTCTTGAATATGAAAACACTATCTTTTAAATCATTTTATTGGGGGCTCGTACATCACTCATCACAATACATACATACATAGACTGTGTCACACCCTTTTGCCTGCCTGCTGTTGTCATCATTCTCCAAATCTCTGCTTTTCCACTTGAGCCCTTGATGTCAGCTGAAAACACTGTTTTTTTAAAAGATTATTCTACTGGGGACTCTTACAGCTCTTATAACAATCCATACATCAGTTGTATAAAGCATATTGGAGGGCTGAGCCCCAGTGGTGTAGTGCTTGAGTATGGGACTGCGCTTGGCGCTTGACACTGGCTTGGCGGTTCAAATCCAGCAGCAGCTCTCCAGGAGCAAGGCTGGGCCTCCTACTCCCATCTGAGGGCAGTGATGCCTCCCCCCCAAAAAAAACCCCATATTGGTACATACCTTGCCATCATCATTTTCTAAACATTCACTTTCTATTTGAGCACTTGGTATCAGCTCCTCTTTTTTCCCTTCATCCCCCCTCCTCTCACCCTCATGGCCCCTTGATAATGCTATTTTTTATCTTAAAAAATCCATTGTTCTTTCATGAGTTCTTGATTGAGCTTGAGAAAATTCTTCTAAAGACCGACAGTCTTCAGTTTTGCTCCGATGATCAGTTTCCCCCTCATCCAGGTAGAGCATGCTGCCATTGGCCCCCTCGCTGATATCTTCCGAGCTGATTTTCGTGAAATGTCCTACTTTGTTCTGTCAGGCTTATTCCCATTGCTGTTAGGGTTGGAAATTGCAAGTGAATTCCTCCCCCAGTCTGCCTTGTTTGCCCAAGCCTGCTGTCTCTCCTGCACCTCTCTTCTCTCCCGATGCGGCACTGCCTGAGTCCCGACTGGGAAAACTCTGAGCGTGGTGTGAGCCATGCACACTCCCACTGTGGGAATCCACCAAAGCCACACTGATGTGACATTGACAAGTCTAGAATCTGGAATAGGACTGCCCTGGAGTGGCCCTCAGCTACCGTACCAGGACAGGAACTGGGCCTTCTGATTTTCAGACTCAGAAACCACAGTCAGGAAATAGTACTTCGTAACAGAATTTGAAACTCTCATTTTATTTTTCTAGGAAATGATGTTCCTTTTCTTGTTCATGGGGTGCAGACTAACCCTAAGTGGTTAAGAGTGTAGACTCTTGAGTTGGAAAAGAGTTTGAATCAGAGCTCCACCACTTACTGACTGAATGACCCTGCACAAATTACTGCCTCTGTGTGAGCCTCCTTAAAGTAGTGGTCGTAAGGGACTGGGCCCCGGTGGCGTAAGTGGTTGAGTGCAGGACTGTGGCCCGCGGGCTTGGTGGTTCAAATCCAGCAGCTGCTCTCAGGAGCAGCACTGGGTAGCTCCCATGACCACCAGAGGGCAGTGATGCCTCCCCCCCCAGAAAAGTAATGGTCGTAATGTCACCGTCTTCACAGCATTTTTGGAGGGATTAAATTATATATTTTAAAGGGATAAATCCCAGTACCCATTTAAGGGTACATGCTCGATAAGTGTTTGCTGTTTTTACTTTCTTCAGAAACTGGTAAGAAATTCAGGCTTTGAATTGCTCTCACATCTCAGAATAATATCTGAAATTATTATCTGCCGCAGGCCTGTCCTAGCACGAGCGGGTGTGCAGAGTCCCCCTTCCCTGGGACGTGCCCGAGTCACCGTTTGGGTGCTGGCACAGGAAGCCCACCTCTCACTGCCATCAGGTCGATCGATGCCCACTCCAAGCCGTCCTGCAGGACAGGGTGCCCGGGGGCAGGGGGTGGTTTCAAATGGCTGACCTTGCGTATCCAGCCCAATGCATAACCACGACATCACAAGGGCACCACCCAAAAGCCCAGGATATAGTCTTATTCCCCACTCTAGGAGAAAGTGACCAGATTATATGCGGGACACCATTGACCGGGGGTGGGGGTGGGGGTACGTTCTTGATTAAAAATTTGGAGCAACAAAAATAGTATTGTAATATATTTATTTTAATTTTAAAACGCCACGGGATGTTGTGAAATTGGTAAAAAGCGGGACGTCTGGTCACTTTACTCTAGGATAATTTAGAGCTGGAGTCTTTCCCATGGTATAGATCCCGAAACCATTTGAGAGTTGGCAATGGCTCTTGGTTCATGCAGGCCCC
This sequence comes from Nesogale talazaci, assembly GCA_004026705.1. Taxonomy (NCBI): domain Eukaryota; kingdom Metazoa; phylum Chordata; class Mammalia; order Afrosoricida; family Tenrecidae; genus Nesogale; species Nesogale talazaci. The sequence continues at coordinate 28,953 of PVJH01024115.1, forward strand.
CCCCCCCACCGTCACCTGCCCCCACTGTGCCAGCACTTCTGTGGCACCCGAGGGTGCAGAGTGTAGACTTCGTGCTGCTCAGAAGGAGCCAAGGTGGCTGATCTGCAAGACGCTTTCTGAAGAAGGGAACAAGGTACTTGGTCTTGAAGTCTTTTTATCATGATCCGTTAGCTAATAACAGACTTTCAGGTACGACTTCTATAAAATATAATCCTCACACTACTGCTCAGTCTCTTTCCTTTCTTTGCTGTCAGTGCCATTAGTACATCTTCTCAAAGGATAAGAGTCCATCTCTGACTGTTTCTCCCCCTCTTGTTTTTCAGATCTTCAAAACTGCTGCGGGCGTTCTATATCCCCTTCCTGTCAGATCAATACACTGTGTATGCCAACTACTCCATCCTCAAGGCCCGGAAAGCTAAGCAAGTCAGGAAGAAGAGTGGAGGTTAGCAACGCCCGGGGCCCGAAGGACAGCCATCGTGTGCCCTACGATCCACTGACACGCCTCTGTCACGGCATCCCAGCCACCCCCACACGGGATTCCGTCCTTTGGGCTCGCCGGAGGCGGTCACATGCCCTCTGACCGCTGTTTCTGTTCTGCATGTGAACTTTGTGCACATAGGCAGAGAAGGGACCTAAAACACGGATGCATCTGTTGCTCCATAGCTTATTATTTTTCTCCTGCCCAGTTATGCATTTGACCTGAGAAGGGCGGAGGAAGGAGAATGGAAAGTGCCGGGGCTAGGGAGCTGTGCTAAGCTGCTCTCCGCGCTCTGACCTGCCCCCGGGAGCTCTAACGCGCCGTCCCCTGGGCTGATGGGCTTCTCTACCTACAGCCCATCTTCAAGCCCGAGTGCTGCAGACAGCACAGCCCAGGATGCCAACTGCACCCCCCAGACTGCCACCCCCTCCGGCCAGACGGCTTCTGCAGGGCCCTTGCCAGGACTAAGAGCCTGTCCTGGCACTATCTCAGGAAAACAAAAGACAGTAATTGAAGAACTGGGATCTGATTTTATTATTGGATAGTACTTCCGTTTTACTCCCTGTACCTTCATAGGTGTTTCAAAACGTGAAGTTTCTGCATACCATTCCTTGAGTTCACAACACCTGTGTAAAGGTATCACTAGACCAGGCTGTAATTCTGTCAGGCATGTTGAATGAAAAGTTGATCAAGTGGTAGAATTGAATGCCAGTACATTGAAAAACTCACAGTGACCCTACCGCACGGGGTCACAGAACCTCTGTGGGTTTCTCACATCGTAACCCTTGATGGGAGGAGAAAGCCTTGCATTTCTCCCAAGGAGTACCTGGTGGTTTTGAACCGCTGGCCTTGTTCTTAAGTAGCTCAGCCTGTCATCCACTCCATCAGCAGGGGCACTGTGAGTTGGTATTGACTCAATGGCAATGAATTGGCCGTGAGACACTGAAAAAAAATGTATTCCGAGATGATCTGTGAGGAAATTGAGAATTTAATTTTTTTTTCAATAAGCCTAGCCCCAAAGACCAGTTTACTTATAACGCCTCTATTTGAGTTTTGTCTACTACGAAGCACATCCTGCATGGCGCTGCCAGTCAGAGAGGCAAGGGGAAGGACCCTAGTGATAGTGTAATGAATGTGTGCTGTACAGGACCTCCTGCCTTTGATCCCCCTGGATGCTCACAAGCACGCGGGGAAGCAGATAGGGAGGTGGCTGTGAGCCCCTGTTCAAATCTCTTGACCGGAATAGAGCCCCAGCTGATGCCCATGTGGCCTGCATTCTCAGCGAAGCCCCTTTCACTTAACTAAGAAAACGTTCTTTGAGTGATCAGACGGAGCCGAGTCCAGATTAGTGTGCTAATTTCCTACGTTCAGGAGGACTTTTACCAACTGTCTGAGTTACGGGAGCCTCCACTGTGCGTGTGAGGTAGCCCACCATAGCCATGTGCATGATGAAGGCTGGCCTGTATGAGGGGCAGAGGGTTCATGACTGGGAGGCCCCTGTGCAGCCCCCTGGCTTGAGTACCAGAGCCATTCCTTTAGTAAGTCTAGGGTCACATCAAAGGTGCCTTATTTCCCTACAGATAATTGCTTCTAAAGAAAGTGACCAGATTTTAAGTGGGACATCATTGATTTGGGGGTGGGGGGAGTGTCTTGATTAAAAATTTGGTCTACATGGAGCAACAAAAATTTTCATAGAATGCAAAAATAGTATTGTAATGTATTTATTTTAATTTTAAAACGCCACGGGATGCGGGCAAATTGTTAAAAAGCAGGACATCTGGTCACCTTATTCTAAGATCTACACTACTAGGAATCTGATTTTTAAAGGTTTCTTCCTTCTTCATTCCGAGAAGACACGACTGATGTTAACAAGAATTGATCTCTGCTGAGGAGGAAAGAAGCAAGAGAGAAAGTACTCACCACATCCAAACTCTGCTCCTGGAGCGCCTGGGCAGGAATGTCTGGGCGGAGGCGAAGCACTGGGCAGGCAGGTAGAATGGCCATTGGAGAGTGGAGCTAGAGGGGCTCCTGCTTGCTGCTTGGAAGATTTGTGGTGTTTAGTTCTGAATACACGATCACTTTCCCACAGTACACATTGATACGGAATACAGGGAAGAAAACTGTAAGGGAAATCTGCCCTGTCTGCCTATGGCCGAAGTCCTCTCCTGCCTGCAGAGGGAAACTGAGAGTCCGTGACGGGGACCACGAGCAGTGGCACACTCTAAGCAGAGAGCTTCTAGACTGATCTGCTGTATTACCTCACTAGGGGGAAAGCAGGGGGAAGCCTTTCCGAGCAAGCACTGACCGACTTGTAAATCTGCACACCAAAAGGTCACAGTCCATCCGGGGACTCCGTTGAGAAATCCGTTTGTTTTGAAAGCTGTTCTCATTTTGTCTGTGTCTCTTTTGAGAGAGCACAACACATTCCAGCGGTCCGTAGACGATGCAGACAGTCTGCGCCTGACCTGCCCTCCCAGCAGCACCCTGCAGAGGGGCCCGGTGACCTGCTCTCATAAGGAGAACAGCCCGGGCACCACAAGGGTCTCCGAGAGCCTGATCGACCCTTACAGCTGCTTTTGGTGTCAAAAGCTATGGGCCCGGGGGGTGGGGTGGGCTGAGGGTGGGGGATGAATGGTGATGTGTTTCGAAGTGTTTCATGTGCCATGCCAAATATTCCTATATTTTAAATATGCCTATATTTTAAAATATTTAAAATCTCCACCTCTTGGCAATGTCGAGAGAGCTCAGCCTTGCCTGGGAAAAGGTTGCCAAACTGCCTAGCTAGAGTCGGATTTCTCTCCAAAGATTCTCTGTTCCACATGAGCTTGCCGTAAGGATAAAGTATTGATCTTTGGGTTTCAGGGACTGAAAGGCTGAGGGAGGGAGGGAGGGAGGGAGGGGAGGGAGCAAGCGTACGGTACTTGGCAAACCCGGGCCTCTCTGATTTCTAGTTTTGAAGCAGTCTTACCTGGATTCGGATATTAAAAATGCCAGTTTTTCCATTACCCACCTATCTGCCATCGAGGTGGAACAGATCAAAATGAAGCTCTTGGGATAACAGGAGAACATCGCAGCCTGTATCCGTTATGACTGAACTGCAGGAAGGTTAAGCCACCCTGGTTCTTGATCCCGACCTTTTGCATAGGCCATGCTTCCTGGTCCACTGTCTGGGAGAGTGCCCTGGAAGCCTGCCGTGATTCTGGGGGATGAGGAAGCCTGCCCTGGCTGTGCTCCAGCGGAGTCCACGAGATGTCTAGAAATCAGAATTCCCCGACTGCACCGCGTGCCGACCCATGTCAGGCAGCTCTGCTTCTAATCGGCTTCATTTCGTGTTCTCTGCAGAGGGCTTAGCGGCACGTGTAACTTTGCCTCCCTGGGTGTGTTACAAGTGCTCGTGTTAACTTGCCCCTATGCTCCTCGACGCCTGGACACGTGCTGGGTTAGCTTCTGGCAGCAGAACCCTGGACCTCCGCGGGGCCCCCTCGGTTCTGCAGGCTTTAGTGGGTCAGTCGATCGAATTGAACGCTGCTTTCTCCGATTCCCCTAACCAGACGATCCATGCGACCCATGGAATCAGGAAGCAGCACAGTGCGGAAGCGATTCATTTGTCTTTCTGATGCCCGTGTTTTATTTCATGTGTTTACATGGCATACGTACTGCCTTGACTGTGAAAGAAAAAAATCAAATAAATCTTGGCAGTTTGATTTCCCTTTTCTTGGAATGGTCTTTTTTGCATTGCCCCAGCCTTTAAAGCTTTGTTGGAAATTAGAAACTTCAAGCCGTCACGTTCCCGAGTCATGTGGCCGTTTGGCATCTAGACCTGCCAGCTAGCGCCCATAGCCCAGTAGGGACACTTAAGGGAGAAGCTTCCAGGCACCTCCATGAGGCTGGGCTTCAGTTAACCTCCCGAAAAACAAACACAGTAGGGAAATATTGGCTGCTGCTCCTGAGAGAGAAGTCCCCGGATTCGTTTTGGGGTAGAGCCTCTCTGGGCCAGGGGGAGTCTGATACTCACGGCAATGCTAACTGGCTATAGTTAACATTGGGGTCTTTCCTCCCTGGGCCGAGGGGTTTCAGGGGCAAGAAAGTTCAGGAGGGTCTGGCAGCTCAATTCGAAATGAGATTCTCACTGTCTGCCTGTCAGCTACAGCCAGTTTCCAGTTACCCCTTGGTTCTGTGTCACCGACTAGTTTCCATATTACCCCCAATGCCCTTAATATGATACATTTCTAACAAGTTGGTTGTGGGTAGGGAAGATCCTTCTGGTACTCTCATTTCAAAAGGGATAAGTCCACACAACCTGGATGAATCGTCTGGAATGCTGTCCTCTTTCTTGTGGGGATGTCGCTGCCCGTGCTGGTCCATTGCCCTCT
>PVJH01024116.1:0-33639 GCA_004026705.1 Nesogale talazaci
ACACCCAGTCTCATGGATTTCACCTGCTCATCCACGAAATGTGTCTCCTTGAAGTCACAGAGGTGGGGGTGATTCTTGTCTGTGGCCAGTTTGTGCAGCTCCAGGAGGGGCAGGTGGACGCGCTTCTCCAGGTGCAGGGTGCAATCCGTGGCACTGAGCCCGCTCTCCCGGGCTTCATGGTGTCTTGATACCTGGAGGATGATCAGACCCCCTCGCTGGTTCTGCAGCTTCATCAGTGTCTCCGCGTGTTCTCTCTCCTTGTGAGACCGGGGAAGGAAGTATTTGGCAAAATTCTTCAGAACCACGTCATCCCGGTTGAAGGAGTGAGACATGGCCAGGTAGACGGAGAAGGCATAGTGCGCCAGGTAGATCTGGCGGTTCATGGCAGTCTCTGAATCCTGGTTGTTGTTCTGGGGCACCTGACAGGGAGACCCGGTTGTCATGGCTGCGGTGGCGGCCTGGGGGCCTCTGAGAGGACCACTGAGAGGTGCTGATGGAGGCCAGTTGGCAGGGTGGTTGGTGGTGGGGGGAGGCGGGGGCTGGGGGAGTGGGGAGTGCTGGGTTCCTTTTAAGCACTGTTGAAGCAGGAGACCACAGAGGCTCTGGGAAGAACGTTTGGCCACTCTGTGTGGTTCTTTATGACCCAACCGGATGAATTTCTTTGCATAGTCAAAAAAAAAGCTAAACACCTTTTGGATCTTCTCTGTTTTCACTCAAGGGCCATTTGACATGAGCAATTACATCACTGCTTTTATATTTTTTGAATTCATCTTGATATTCTGACAGTTCCCCATTGCTGCAATACATTTTGCATTATCTTCAGCTAAATTTTGCTTGTGTGTAATACTGATATTATAATTTCTACATCCCACTGTATTACTTTTCTTTTAAATAGCTACATATACGCATCTCTTCCAGCGGGGGGCCAGAGAGTTATTTTTACAATTTCTTACATAAGTGAAGGCCTCTAGCTCTCCATAAGCTTGTTGAAACAACATACCAATTGGTAGTTCATTGGTTCTTGGAGGGTGGTGGTTGTTGTTGTTGTTGTTGTTGTTGTTGTTTTTGCAGCATGAATGTCTTCCTTCAATACATCAGTCCTCAAACAAACATGAAACAAAATTTTTGGTGCAGGGACTGTGCATTTACTTTATTTTGCGGCATCCTGTGTTGTTTAATACCTACCAGTGTTTATGTTCTTAAACTGTTTACCAGTGAGCACTGGGTGTTACCACTCAATAAACAAAATCCCTATTTTTTGTAGCTTACATTTAATAGGTGATAAAACCAAGAAAATGCCAGGCATTTATGAACATGATAAAGACATTTCAACATGCAACTTAAAGAAGGCTTGGACTTTGTGTGGGTAACAATAGTGAAGGGAGATTAAAAGTGTGAGAATGTGGATTTAACTGAATCATCTCTTAGAAAGCTACTTGGATTGAGACAAAATTTTAAGACTTCAGACACTTTTTTCTCATGATATCCAGGCATCATCTAATTTCTTCATCATACTTATCTCACACATGAGTTAGTCTAGGTAGACCAGAGAAACAAATTCATAAACAGGCATATGTATATAAGAAAGAGGTTTATATACAAGAGCAATTGAACATTGAAAAACCATCCCAGCCCAGTTCAGTTCAAGGTAATAAGTTCCATATTAACTCATATGTCCGGTACTAGTCTATAAGTCCTCTTCAGACTCATGAAGCACATGCAATGACACCAGGACAATCGCAGGTCCGTGGGTGCAGAGTCTTGTGTATCCAGTGGTGGTAGAAGCATCTCAGCACTGGCAGTGGTCTCTGCGTGGCTCCTCCAGTTTCCAGGACTCAGGGACTATGCTGCCATGTGTCTTGTCAGCTGCAATGTCTCCCAGGGAGTGAGCATTGTCAGTAGAAAGTCTCCAATGAGTGATCTGAAAGAGATAGAGTTTCTGCCTCCAAGAAGGAATTACCACATTTCCCTGATTCTCAGGAGAAGACCATGCCCACACAGGTCCATTGGCTCTCTCCAGATTAACAGGCTAGACTCCAACTGTACACTCTTAATCCTCATACTGACACCACATTAGGTGACGGCCACAACCCATATCATCAGTGAGCTCATGAAGACAAGTACCAAACAGGCCTATATCACAAGAACTAATTTTTCTTATATTAGGGCTATGATCAATTGAGAGTTCAAAATCCATTTTTATATCTATAATTTATATATGTCTCGGGTTCTTGTGTGTATGTGTGTGTGTGTTTGGCTAGTTCAATATCAATCTTTGTAATCAGTTTCCCCTTTTTTTAACTGAAGCAACTTTGTGATAGTTCAAACAGGAGATCAAATGATAAGATCGTATATTTTAAGCTAACACTGCCTGCCAATTATATGGCAAGTTCATTATATCTCAATAAACCATTAAAATGTCCAAAAAATCATTTTTGTATTTAGTTAAATGAGCTACATCAATATAATTTTTTAAGTGTAGGAATGTGGTCTCTGAAGGAAGGGGAAATGAGGAGTATCAAAGCGCCCAGATTGCATCACAGAACATTTTGAGAATAAAGGAAGGAGTTTAGATGTTTCTCTAAGCATGCTGGAAAATGATTCATGTTTTTTAAGCAAATAAGTATGAAGCTCATATATTTAAAAATCACCTTGACTACCATATAAAGAAATTTTATCAATTGACATCTAAAAGAGCTTATGCATTGCAATTTGAAACAAGTAGCAGCACTAGATTCAAGGGGGAAAAAAACCTGGTTATTCAATGACTAGATGCTAAATTTAGTTCCACAAAATTTAGTTTGCTAAATAAGATGCTGTTGGTTGAAGTTCATCCAGTGGCTTCACATAATAAGTACCTCAAACTTGTTACCACAAATATTTGAAAATTAAATTTGTTGATTTTGAATCCATTTCCTACTCATATTGACCTAACAGGATAGAGCAGAACAGCGCCATATTGTTTCCAAAGCTGTTAATTTAGGGGTACAGGCTGCTTTCTCTTTGTTTCCCAGAAGTACTGGTGCTTCCTATTGCCAACTTTCCATTTAGTAGTCCCTTGCTTAAGCCACGGAATACCAGGAGTTTGTCCTGCATGTTTACTTCCCCTCTCATCTAGAGTCACTGAGTTGGACTTCACTCTCTGGGCACCTAGGGAACAGAACAAAATCAGATGACTCGTGAGAGGGAGCACGCTCTTCAAGCTTGAGGATGTTTACTCTAAAATATCAAATCTCTGATGAAATAAGTGTTAATATTTTTTGAAATTGATCGTTTACTCCACATTGTCATTGAGCTTTAAGGTAAAGATTATGTTTATATTTGTCTACATTGTAGAGATCCATACAACATAAAGGGAAGAATGTCCGCCCAGTTTAAATATGAAGTATGAGTCCCAGGGTGGGATACCAGTTTTTAAAAAGTCTGGTGGCACATTGCGAACTGCTGAAGAAGTCACACATCTAAAATCTAACATCTACTAGCGAGTAATGATGAGGCCATTATGCTCCTCTACTCAATCACATGCAAAAGTCAGCTAAATGTAAGTGCTCACAGTTTACCACTATCTAATTTCCTCTGGCTAACCATTGAAAAAGGAGACGCAACTCCACACAAACTCAAGAAGGCCAATTGCATGAAGCAGAAGTCAGACATGCTCCCACCTTCCATCTTTTTAAACCTTTTCTTTTTTTTTGGCGGGGGGGCATCACTGCCCTCTGGTGGTGGGAGTAGGAGGCCCAGCCTTTGCTCCTGTGGAGCCACTGCTGGAATTGAACCTCCATCCCAGTGGGCTGCAGTCCCGTGCACAACCACTGCACCACCGGGGCTCAGCCACCTTTTCTTATACTAACTACTCCTTCCATGATATTCTACTTTTCTGCTGGATTCAGTAATTCATTATAATGGTCACCTGGAACTCAGATAAAACTTCATAATCATGGGGGCTTAGTAGGGAAGTTAACAGATCACCAACAGTCAGGATCAGTAGATAGTACAGATACAGCCATTGGTTCACAACAGTGCCTCTCTCACCCAGAAGCCAAGTCTCTCAAGACCTCAGCTGTGTAGTCACAGGGTGCCTTTACCTCTGCCTCTGTGGGGCAGGGGCCAGCCTGCTCCTCTGTCTCACTCCCCTGTTCTCAGTGCTGCTCTTCTAGCTCATGTTCTCCTTACCTCAGTCTCTGCTCTTGGCCTGGCTTCTTCACTTTAACCTAGTAGTCTCTGTGCGACAGCTTGATACCTCTGCTCTCTTCCTGCACCATTGCAGGCAGAGGCCTCAAATATTCTCCACTGATGGCTCGATTTTCAATAGGATTTTCTCCCAGTTTCTGAGGTGGCCCTTACACAGAGAGGAATAGCTTTAATGGAAGCATGGTTTCTGTCTTTCAGCAGATCGTACCTCAAAGAGACAAAACGTAGTGATTTAGTTCAGACCCTCTAGCAAGGTGATATCCTACCTTAGTCCTGCCCACTAGCAGAGAACATACTCCAAAATGGGATTATAAACTAGGCATAGGAGCTACAATTTATAATATATCACATCAGCGATTATGGTTAAATTGACAATATTAAGCATAATTTACTGCTAATGCTAATTAATTTTTGAAGGTTATGATTCTTGTTTTTTGTGACACCTCTTCATATTTCCACTTTAGATGGCTGTCTTGTGACAGTTTCTGTAAATACAATTGCATTGATTTTTGCCACCAAAAAGGTGTGCCTTATGAATATTAATGACATCTTGAAGGAACACAATGAATGCTTTAAGACCATCAGTTTGTCTTAACTTCTGAATGCAAGTACTGTGATTTAAGTATACTCAAGACTATTGTATTCTTATCACTAAAATCAACTTTAAAATATGACAATCACTTTAAGAGATAGAAATAGTGATAAGTAAAGATGCCATGGAAAAGAGAGGTAAGTGTCTAGAAAACAAGCATAACTTTTCTTTTTAAAATCCTCTCTTTAATAAACAGATTTCAGTAGAGGCATTTCTGTGCTGACAGATTTTTTTTTGAAATAAGCTTGTATGTCACTCAAGACTCCAAATCCACATCAATTTTAAATTTCTTCACTTTTTATCCACTTACACCAGTGGTTATTTGTGAGGAACAAGGAATTTAGAGGTTTTCTGGCTCTTTTCCTGAAGCAAATTTTACTGTTTTATTATTTATTTATTTTTGTGTTAAACCCTCCATTTTTTGTCCCATCCTGACAGTTTTAGAGAATTCCATTTTCCTCCTTACTAAGTCTATGAGCATAATAGCCAAATGTTCAATGAATAAAATTCTACTGTTTTATGGTCCCATTATACTGTTGTTCATGTGAAAAGTGACATAGCACAAATGAGAAATGTCCTGGATTCCTCACTAGAGTTATAGGATTCATTTTATCCATCTCCACAGGGTATATAGAGGTTAAAAATAAAACATAGTGGTGATTAGAGAGGAGAGACCTTTTCACATTTCCATTCTCTGAACTGTCATAGAACATCAGTTCTGATTGCCAATATGGAGTGTTTTCAAATAGTTACAGGAACAATTAGCACAAAATATTATGAAGCTACCCATTTAACGTCTAGTGGTTTTTCTTAAAATCAAGACAGAGTTGATGACGTCTTTGAAAATTCACTCTTTGAAAGAAGATCCCAATTTTATTTGATTATATTTATTTACAATGGCTAAAAATAAGTGTGACTGGAAATGCATGCTGATTTATGGGCTAAGCAGCATATGTTGGTGCTAAAATTTAGTTTTCAAAATAAACTTTACTTGATCAATTAATCATGTTTAATCAATAGCATGTAAAGAAACATTGGTAGGTAAATGCCCTTTCGGTGACATTGAGTCAATTCTGATTCATGGCAATGCTACTGGAAGCGGCAGAATTGTCCCTGTTGGCTTCTGAGACAGTCACTCTTTGGGGGAGTAGAAAATCTTGTCTTTCCCCTGAGACACAGCTGCAGGTTTCAATCTGCTGACCTTGAAATCAGCAGACCAATGAGCGGCTACTAGCTATTGAGCTCCTCGAAGCAAAATAATGTGTCTCAATGATCTGTAGGTTTATTATGAATCATAGTTCTCAATTAATATTTATTTGGGTTGGATTTAATTTGTCTAATCTAAGAAGGTATTTCTGGTATTCTTTAGCACGGTCTATTGATTCAAATATATTCTGTCTATCCATAATAAACATTATAGTCCCTGACAATAATGAAATTCATAGTATACAATTGTGTCACAATTGATGTATCCGTCGCCACTAGTTGGGGAAACCAAACAGATAAAATTACATTTCATTAATTAGAAATTACAAGGAAAGCAATGCAACTCGACTCTTTTGGGAAGTAATTCCACTTCTTGGAAAGTGTGCATAATATAATTCCGACACTAAACAAAAAAAGTTGATGGTTGAGAGAAAGGTTTGTTTTGTTCCTACAAAGATTTCAACCTTGGACAGTTTAGTTCTCAGACAGGGTCATTTTAAGCCTAGACACCTGTATACCTATTTTAAAATGTGTTTTAAAAATTACATGTATGGTTTTTATTCACATGTTCTTACTATTAGAGGTGTGAGTGGGAAACTAGATTAGAACGATTTCTCACTTTGAGAATGTAGGTCCCATAATTGCCCCATCCAGATAATAGTCTGGGACCTAAAACTCTTCCTCTTCCTCTCAGAATTAATGCTCCATGAAAAAATATTAGTGATAGTTCCTGCTTACTAATTCCTCTAGGAGGTTCTCTGGTGGCACCATGGTTAAGCACTCAGCAGTTGCTACCCAAAAGGTTCTTGGTCCAAAGTCACCAGCCACTTTAGGGGAGAAAAAATGTGGCAGTCTGCCTCTGTAGATTGCAAACTCGGAAACCATATGAAGTAGTTCTTCTCTGTACTGCAAAATGATATAATCATGCTTTTGATTTTAAATTAAAGCAAATCTGCAGGAACCAAAGCTCAAGCTTGCTTTTATCCCATCTGGATCAGGTCAGGTTGACTAGAGAAACAATTCTAGAGACTTTCGTAGGTGTGTAAGAGAAAATTTTATGTCAAGGAGTAATTATGCATCAATAAAACATCCCAACACAGAGTAGAGCTAGTCCATAAGTCCACTATTAGCCCATAAGTCCCATATTATCCCATGAATTCCTCTTCAGACTCACACAGTACATGCAATAATGGTGAATGCAGGAAGATCACAGGCTGGTAAGTGAACAGTCCTGTGGATCCAATGGTGGTGGAAGCATCTCCAGAACCCTGGCTGCCATCAGCATGGCTACATGTGGTTGTCAACAGGGAGGTGAAGCAAAAAGTGTGTCCTGTCTCTTGGGAGGAAAAAAGGAACTTCTCAGGATCCTCATGAAAAGGCCAGGCCGATATGGAGGCATCATTAGGCTATGAGCTGATTGACAGGCTAGCCTCCACCCCTTCATTCTTTTAGCAAGCTGACATGAAATTGTGTAACTCTACCATGCCATCTGAATTTAGAGGCCAACTCCAGCAGATTTAACACATTTAACACCGACCAAGCCAAACAACAACGAACAGATATGGTGTGGGATGATATCAAGGGCACGTTAGATGAAGAAAGCAAGACATCCTTGAGTAAAAAAAGAGCAAACCAAGCTCAAAATGCATGTCAAAAGAGACTGAGATGCTTAAGGTTTCTGTTCAGAGAGAAACACTTTGAATTCACTCATTGAAAACTTAAAGCAACATGCAGCATCATTTTAAGAACAGGCCAAAGAGGATTTCAATGCTATCAAATAATATGGCCCTTTTCGTCGTAATTCCTAATGGCGTTGTTGTTTTGGTTTTCATTGAGTTGGTTCCATCTCATAGCAATCCTATGTCCGAATGAAGCACTCCCTGGTCCTGTGCTGTCCTCACAATTGTTCTCATGTTGAGTCCTCTGTGGCTGGCACTGTGTCCATCCATCCTGTTGAGTATCTTCCTCTTTTTTCCCTCTCCTCCACGTACTAAGCATTATGTCCTATCAACTTCCCCAATAACCCTACGTAGTAAATATTGTCTCTTAGTTTTGTGTGGCTACTGCAAGGAATTAGTAACATCCCCCCCCCCCCTCCATAGAGGGAGAGTGCTGTGGGTAGGAATGGCTTGAGTCAGCATAGGGAAAGAAAGAAGGAACTTGGAAGCTTGTGTCAGCCCTGCTTATGGCAATTGGGATTCCAGAGAAGGTTCTACTTGGCCCCCACTCCATTTCCTGCAACAACAGGGATCCCAAGGGAAAACTATCCTAATGTAATAATATGACCATTAGGGGAAAGATAACTCAGAAAACATAATTTATTTAATAGTCTTCAAAAATAGGCCAAATATTTGGCAATAAGTTTTAGAGCAAAGAGGGAATAAAAAACAATTAGATAAAATACTAACAGTGACCATAAGGTAGGAATAAATCAGTTACGTTGGCCAGCAAGTTCTTTTCTTATAATGAGTTTGGAGAAAATTCCTGTTGTGATTGCATAAAAAACCCCAAAACTCTTATTATTTTTAAGGTCAAAAGACAATTTAGAGAAATGTTATAGGTCATTTTGTGAATACATTTTACAATTTCTACCAACTGTTTGTCACTTAGGAGTGCAGGCGGTGTAGTGGTTTTGCCCTACAGATCAAAAGTTTATAATCGCTGGGACAATGATGAGACTTTCTTGTTAAGAGGTACAGTCTCAGAAACCAAAGGAGGCAGTCCTAGCTTGTCCTATAGATGCGATGAGGCAGATTTGTCTTGATGGAAGTTAGTTTTTATTTTATTACCTTTTTTTACATATATGTTTTAAGGAATTCTGGTGGCATTATCCAAAAAACATCGAACTGTTAAGCCTAAGATGGGCATTTAAAAGTCACCAGCTACCCAATATAGGGTTTCTATATGTTGGAAGTTTCTTGGTGGCAATGAGTTTGGTGTATCTAGTTTAAGGGTCAGTAGTAATGTGGTGGGTTAAGCACTGGGCTGCTAATCACATTTGAACCAGCCACTCTCAGGAGAATGGTGAGGGTGTCTGCTCCCATAAAAATGTACACACTTACAGGAAACTTAGGGAGCAGTTCTAGTCTGTCCTATTGGGATGCTATGATTCAGAACTCTAGAACCAGCAGTGAGTTTCATTTTTGTGAGGCAGTAATTGACCTCTAGTTCTGGTACTTAAATCAAATCAATGTCCATGAGGTGCCTTCGTAGTGACCCCATGTGTGTTGAAGTAGGTATTCCAATGACTGATAATTAAAATGTTTTTTTCTTAAAGTGCCTCTAAAGGGTCTTGAACTGCGAACATCTATGTACCACTTTAGGGACTCTATTGTTGGTACTTTTGTCACTTTAATTATCTCATTTCTGCTGCTCCCCATTTTCTGTATTTTATATATGATTAATATTTTCCTTTTAACAGTTTTATTAGCACTTCACCCACATGTCATACAATTCAATAATTCAATCATATCAAGCATAGTCGCACTATTGCACCATATTCAATTCTAGCACATTTTCTTCTTCCCTGTAGTCATTGTTATTCATGCAATTATTTTTTTAATTGTGGCAAAAGAGGCAACAGAACATTGTCCAATTCCACAACTTCTACTTGTAGTGTCATTGATTACACTCTTCATGTTGTAAAACTATTGATACACTTTTCCAAATTATTTTACCATCATTGTAATAAACTAGATGCCTGCCATGTACCAATCCTTTCTCCTTCTCCTATGGTAACCATGGTCGAGTTTAGCTTCTTCTCTCCTCTACCCCCGATGTGATTTTCTCAATGTAACAGTCACATATCATCTGCTTCCATGGTTAAATCGCCTTTAAAAGGAATTTTATATACATAATTACCATCAGTTCTGGTGCTCTTTCTCTCCTCCTGCATTCATTCTTTGCTTCCCAAATTGCCTCACCCTTGCCCCCACATCCCAGATAAACCATGACATCACTTATTTTCTCTATGCATGTTCTCCTCCAGTGCTTCACAAACTGGAAAACCCTACAGAAACAATAAAAAACAAAAAGAAGTGGCAAGAAAAAAATAATTATTTTCTAAAGACAAAAATACAAAAAAATGAATAAGAAAGAAAAGGCCATCATCAATATTTTGAAAGCCAGGGAATACTTGAGCCTAGAATATATTCAGATTGGCTAAACAAGGAGGTCAGCTGACCAACTATCAAGTTTGATGCAGCATAATCAGATTTGCAATGTTCTCTCTGCTAATCAAGGGTTCAATGCTCTTGTCTGGGAGTCAAGCTGTCCAAGTGCCTGGCCTGTGGACAGAGGGACCTGCCAGAGGCTTCATCTCACTGGATACTCTGAAGATGGCTTTGGGTTCCCATTCTCCCCCATAGCCTTCACAAATTGGGTGTTCATAATTTAAGCTCGAATACTTTGCCTATCTTCATATTTGGAGTCTGCTATCATCATCTTTGGGTCACCCAAGTTGGAGTGTTTCTCCCACATGGACTTACTTGACTCCTCACTTATATGGCTGCTTTTCTTAACATAACCCTGTAAGACCCCAGACTGTGTTTGTATTGACACCCAGCCACCATCTGCTCTCTTCATCACACTTTGCTGTCACACCCTTGTTTTCAGCCATCGTTCTTGACGGTAACAAGCAGGGCCACGTGATCAGAATGAACTGTTCTTGGAGTGGGGCTCGAGTTAATTGGGATCCCTGAATCCATCTACCTATCGATGGGTTACGCACAATTCTGCTTTACATTGAAGATCATATTATAACAAAAGCAATACCCATAAGACCACCACCACCACCTCCAACAACAAAGCAGAGAGCAAAGAAACAAGCAAAACCCAAACCAACAAAAGGCAGAAAAACTAAAACCCAGAGAAATAAAACAGAACAGCATGGTCGATCATGCCCCTGTGGTAGAAGGCAATGGCACTGATGACAACAACAACCAGATGGCACAGCACTGCAGACGCTGTAGATGTGAGAAAGTCCATGAGTCCAGTTCCACCCTGAGCCACAACCCAGGAGTTGTTGCTTTGCATAGTTTGATCTCCCAAGTGATTGGGCTCTGTTCACTCTGAGCAAGGGCATTGGTGCCAGGAAAACTTCCTGGACCAATGCCTACAAGTGCAGATCTGGCCCAACAAATCAAAACTTGTCATATCAGTGCAAGAAGGGCATTGAGACACTAAATATATAGTGACTTTTGGTTCAATTTCCTTGGACACCCATCAAGCTAGGGGTTATCTGGCTTCCAATGACTGCCAATGTCACAGCCCCAGGGAAGCCATTCTTTGCTTCCTCTCCCATCTGAGTTCCCCAGTCCTTAGTCCAGAGGTGCAGGTAGCTGTGAGGCAGGGCTCAGCATATTCAGCCAGGCCTCTTTGTGAGTCCTTCAAGTGTGGCTCTGGGGATGTCATGGTGCCTGCAAGGCCAGCATCCAAGGGCATTGTGGTGCTTAGTTCATGGCAAAGTTCACTGAGAGTTGGATAGAAATATATTCACCGAGTCTTTGACTTTAGAACATAAACTTTGTTCTATTGTTCCTCTAGGTTTGTTACAATCATTGTTCAGCATTTCCTCCCATTGCAAGGTGGCTTTTCCCCATTCTCCCACCACACTCACCAACAGAAAGATCAGTGACTCCTTCAAAATGTAGATGTTTCCCTCCCCTTGTGTTACTGGATTTTCGGGCAAGGTTCTCCTTGCATTCCTGATTTGTCACAGCTTTGGCTCAGTATTGTATAGCATCCAGTGGATGGTCTTCTCCTTATTCCCACCCCCCTTCCCCTTTGAAGCAGTGATCCCAGCCAATGGGCTATCTCCATCAAGGAGATCCTTATGATGTGCACATAAAGGAGTTGTTTGGTTCATGGCTGGTAGGTAGCCTTCTGCCCTTTTGTTTAGGAAGTAGGGCCTAAGATTTATTTAATTAGTGTTTCTCCTTATAGTAGTAGGCTCATACATTTGTCCTTTTGCTATTGATTTACAATTAAACTTACCCTACAAATCATTCCTGATGATCCACAATTCCTGATTACAAATTATAACTGCATAAATATAATAAAGACTTTTTCTATTTAAGACTAACTTGGCTGAGCCCCGGTGGCGTAGTGGTTGTGCGTGGGACTGCGGTCCACTGGGATGGAGGTGCAATTCCAGCTCACAGGAGCAAATGCTGGGCCTTCTACTCCCACCGCCAGAGGGCAGTGATGTCCCCCCAAAACAAACAAACAAACAAAAATATCAACTTAAATTTCCATTTCTCAGCAACCTGACTTCTATAAATCACTAATCTGATAAATTAATTAACGGATTAATGTGTTTTTCCTGAAAACTATTTGGAATTTATTGACTCTTGGCTTTGTGTCAAGCCAGACATTTGCAACTTTGTCCATTTATTTAGCAAAAAATTATTTGTGAGTGATTTCTTTCCTTTCTTTCACAATAGAGGCCTAATGGATTTCAAATGTATCATATGGGCCTAATTGGAGCTACTTTGACAACTTCAATCTTTTTCCATTTATCATACTAATGATTGGTTCAATTATGAGGACTGTTTCCCTCTTCAGCATTGGAGATATGGCACCAAAGTGTTTAGATTTCTTTTGAACCCTAAAACTGACCCCTCATGGTTCTCAGCATTCTGTTAAACAGTATGGAGAAAAGGGTGGCTGCATCAGGCTACCTACCTTCTGGAGTTGCACTGAGCAACCTGGGTCCCATCAACACTTTAATTCTCTGCATGGAAATAACTGCCGACTCTGCTTTTGAAAATTAACTACCTCTGACTAGAAGGTTATATAAAGTGTCGCAAAATAGAAATCAAATGTGAGGCTGAGCCCCGGTGGCGTAAGTGAGTGCAGGACTGTGGCCCACTGGCTTGGCGGTTCAAATCCAGCGGCGGCTCTCAGGAGCAGCACTGGGTAGCTCCCACAGCCACCAGAGGCAGTGATGTGCCCCCCTCCCCCCCTCAGAAAAAAAAAAGAAATCAAATGTGAGCCCCTGTGTGGCAGTCAGGTGTTTATGTTAATTTTATGATTGAGATGTAGAGGTGGAGTCTAGCCTGTTAATCCGGAGAGAGCCATTGAGTAGCAGATGAGGCCTCTGTGTGGGCATGGCTTTCTCCTGAGACTTCTGGGAAATCTCACGATATTTCCCGAGTGAAGATGAGAAGCTATCTTCCCCAGTTGTTGGGAGTTAGTCTCAGAGACGATTAATCACAGACAATACAGAATGGCGGCATCTGGGAGGCTGTAGTAGCCGGCTTTGCCCTGATGGAACTGGACCTCTGAGGCTGGGGCAGCCACATGGAGGCCTCTGCCAGTGATGAGTTGCTTCTGCCACCACGGGATGCTGTTGATGGACCCTGAGCCCTGGAAGTGAGGAGCCATGGGGAGACCCCTGTCGGTACCAGGACTCTATATCCACTGACCTGTGATTTTGTGAGTCAGAGAGAGACTTTATAGTCTGATTTCAGGCATATGGGTTAATATCGGACTTGTGACTTTGAACTGCACTGGGCTGGGATGTTT
The DNA here is from genome assembly GCA_004026705.1 of Nesogale talazaci. Lineage (NCBI taxonomy): Eukaryota > Metazoa > Chordata > Mammalia > Afrosoricida > Tenrecidae > Nesogale > Nesogale talazaci. Next base: position 13,517 of record PVJH01024116.1, read on the forward strand.
TCTTAATGTCCTGTTCCTCTTGAATATAAACCCATTCCTTATATCCATATGCATGTTTTTGAAATTTGTCCCTCTAGTCTACCCGTACTGACACACCCCGGAACATACTAGATTGCTTAGGAGTCATGAGGGTTGTTGTTCTTGTTAGGCGCCATGGGTCAGCCCCAACTCACAGCGAGCCTCTCGTGAGCATGTGCACCACAGAAGGAATGCTGTCCAGACCTGCACTGTCCTCAACATGGTTATTGTGCTCGAGTTCATTACTGAAGCCACAGAGTTCAAAGAGCGTCTAGAGTGTCTCCCATTCTTTCGCTGACATTCTACTTTGGCAAGCATGATGTTCTTTTCGAGAACTGTTCTATCCTGATGACATATGTGAGACCAAGGTTTCAAGCTCCTTCTAAGACGTATTCTGGCTGAGTTTCTTAGATAGTAATTTTTCCAAATGGAATACACCACTGGATTTCTTGAATGCTACTTTATGAAAACATTGATTATTTAACTGAGCAAGACAAAATCCTTGATGACTTCAAGCTTTCCTCCATTTATCATAATGCTATCAATCGATCACATTCTGAGGATTTTGTCTTCTTTAAATTGAGCTGTATTCTATACTACAGTCCTTTATTTTCACCAGCAAGTGCATCTAGTTCTCTTTATTATCTGCAAGCAAGCTTGCGTCATCTGCATATGAAAAGTTTTTAATGTCTTCCTCCAATCTCAACACTTTATTCTTCTTCATATAGTCCAGCTTCTCAGATTATTTGTTCAGCATACAAACCTTTCTTAATTTTAAACCATACAGGTTCCCTATATGTTCAATGCAATTTTCTGGAATTTTCATTCTTCTGAATGATAACCATATTACTTTCTGATCAAAAGAGTTGAATGTCTTTTCATAATCAATAAAACACATATGAACATCTTTTTAAATTTTCTCTGCTGTCAGCCAAATCTATCTGACATCAGCAATAGTAACCCTCCTGTGATGATCTCTTCTGAATTCAGCTTGAATTGCTGGAAGTTCCCTATTGACAGACTACTGCAAAAATTGTTGAATCACTTTCAGGAAAATTTTACTTGCACATTATATAATAATACTGTTTTATAATTTACACACTCTGTTAGTTCATTTTTAATGGACACAAATGATTATCTTCCAGTTTGTTGGCCAGGTGGCTATCTTGCACAATTCCTCCCATATATTTGTGAGTGCTTTCAGTGCTGTGTTAAGCTGGGGTGACTAAAGAAACAAATCCAGTGACACTCATATATGTAAGGAAGAGCTTTATATTGACATAATTATAAATGGAGAACATATCCCAGCCAAGCCCAACTCAAAATCCAAAAGTCTGGTAATAGTTCATAAGTCCCTCTTCAGATTCACACAGCCATATGCAATTATATAGAATGCAAGATGATGAAAGGCTGGTGGATGCAAAGTTGTGTGGATTCAATGGCAGTGCAAGTACCAAGTCTCAGAATGGTTTACTGGTAGAAAAACGGAGGAAGAGAGGGAGGAAGGAGGGAGGAAGAAGAAGAAGAAGAAGAAGAAGAAGAAGAAGAAGAAGAAAGAGAGAGAGAGAGAGAGAGAGAGAGAGAGCGATTACCAAGGGCTTCCTTATGAGGATAACACACCCATAAGGAGGCACATCAGGCTGTAAACCTGACTGACAGACAGGTTCAACTTTGCACCTAGACTTTTATATATATGTAAGTTGACACAAAATTATGTAAGTCCCACAAGTGCCTTCAGAGTTTGTTAATATCTTTAAGTTGGTAGTATGTAAATTCCTAAAACCTTCAGTGCAGTTTGGACTTCTACCTTCAGTATCATCAATTATGATCATATGCTATCACTTGAAATGGTTGAAAGTTGACCAATTCTTTTTGTTACAATGATCCTGTGTAGTCCTTCCCTTGCCTTTAATGCCTCCTCCCATAGAATTCTTTAACATTGCAACTTAAACTTGTGTTATTTCTTCATTAATTTTTCAATTTCTAACTCCAGGTCTTTGTAAAACTTTACTTTGTATCCTCAGGCTTCCCTTTCAAGTTTTGAATTCAGCTTGCTTCTTCCACTCACTTTAGCTACTCTACTTTCTAGAGGAAGTTCCAGAGTCATCTGACATCCACTTTGATCATTTCCTTCTTTCTTATCTTTTTAATGACTTTTTGCTTCTTTCATGTATAATATTCTTTGTGCAGTTTTGTTCCCAGGCTGTAATCCATGGGAGAACTAACAAGCTGGGGTTTATTAGTTTCCCAAGACGTCTCTCTCTCTCTTTCTCTCTCTCTCTCTCTCTCTCTCTCTCTCGCTCTCTTTCTCTCTCTCTCTCTCTCTTGCCCTTCTCTCTCTCCCCCTTCTCTCTCTCACACACACAATAGTAAAGAGGTAAGACACAGACTTATTTAATCATAGAGTCACATCGAAAGAAATAAAATGGGCCCCCTTTTCAAGATGAGATGGGATGTTGCCCAGGGAAAGGCTTCTAATTCTTATATGGCACTTTCATATGGGGAGGGATTGCCATTCTGCAGGTTGGAGATATCCAGTCCATCTTTGGGTCTCATGAATCATTTCAGTTTTATCAGGGCAGCTGCTCTGTGTAAGTACGTATGTCCAAGTACAATCCTGCATCAGGATGCGTCAGAATGTTTGGATTATCTCTGACTGCAGTCCAGTAACAGGATTTTTCACTAGTGCTTGGCTTCAAGTTTAAAGTGTTTTCCAAGAAAATTCATAACGTAATTCACAGGTCCTTTTAAATCCTCTTATCAGGAAGGACATAGGCCCTTGCTCAGTTCCTGTCATTCTTGATGTCATCCCAAATTCATCAGGTCTTATGGTATTAGTATTCAATGTGTGGAATCTACTCGAGTTGTTTTTGAAATTCAGGTAGAATACACTCTAGGTCCTCTTTTGGCTCTTACAGACTTTAAAAAATTTTTCTTCAACCTCAATCTGAACATAAGGGTAATTGATAGTGTCTTCCCAATTAGTCACTGTTTTGATTTGTCTGATAATAGTAGTCTTCTGTATGACCTCTTTCCAGATAAATAATCTATTTTAGTCCTTTGCATTTCATTCATGAATTCCATGTATATAGTGCTGGGACTGTGGTTGAAAATAATATTTGCAATGAAGTCATTGGTCTTATAAATTTCGTTTACATTACCTCCAGCTTAATTTCTGACATCAAAGCAAAATTTCTCCAAGTTCATTTTGATGTTCACTAAAAAACTTCATATCTCCCCCCAAAATTTCATATCTCCATTGCCAAATTCTATGATAGCAGTTTGACTGCATGCATGATAAATTTCAGACTAAAGATGTCAAAGTAATTCTTTAATTTATTAATTAATATTAGAGGTTGATATATAATTTTGAATTATAGCTATATTATGTGGGTGTTTTTAAGGAACATAGATATTATCATATCACAGGAAGGATTGTATTTCAAAAGGCATCTTGAAATGGTCTTTTAGACAATTAATGCACAGCCATTTCTCTTGAATTGGTCATTCACAGCATAGTAATCCATATGATTGTATGATTTTAAATGCCCAATACCATTTCATTTAAGCTCAATAATGCCTAGGCTATAGATCAATATGAGCTCCATTTTATTTTTGATAACTTATAACTTTCCTAGATTCATACATTATACTTGCTGGCTATGAATGGGAGGTTTGAAGCCTTTTCTTCTCACTCTGAGTTGTGCATCATCAACAAATGTGTCTTAAAAACTGTACTCCATCTAAATCATTATGATGATTAACTATACTCTGAGGAGGCAGTTCTTCCTTTTTTGTATTTTAAGTGCCTTCCAAACTTATGGCTGCCTCAACTTCAGGCAGGATATCTGACAAGGCTTCTCTGCTATTCATAAAGTTTTCGGTGGCTAATCTCTCTGAAGTGGGTAGCCTCTTTCATTTTTGTATTCTGCTTTTAATCTGAAAGCTCTGCTAATTTCTGTTCACCCAAGTGACCCCGCTGGGGTTTAAAACCCCAGTGACATTGTTTAGAGCATCTCAGCAACAAGGCGGGTCCCACACTATGACAAACCATCAGGAAAAGATAGCACACATAAGATAAACTCAACACCATTAGGATAACTGAGGGTAACAAAATTACCTTTATAATTGAGGCAGCATATGACACATGGAGAACTCACATATTCTACAGATCTTTTAAGAAAGAATGCGTGATGAATAGTTATGCATCATTTAGGGATTCTGGTTAAAATGCAGATTTAGATGAGTGGATCTTAGGCGCGGTATAGGAGTCTGAATTTCTAACATGTTCCCAAATACCACAAGTTGAAGGGTTCCCCTTTGGGTAGCCATGCTCTAGGCTTTCTCCTTGTACTGCCTTATCCAGGCTACTGCAAGCTCATAAACACAGGACCAGCAAGTGCTCAGTGTTTGCAGGAATGAAGACATTGTACAGCATCTAGCACTGATCCTGAGCAGTGCTGGTGCCACTTCAGAGTAATCCAAACTAGACCAGAGTCACTGCTGCAATCAAGGCAATGCCACATCATAACAACCCTAGTGTGCAGAGTCGCACGGCCCCCTGGGGGGTTCTGAGAATGTCACTCTTCACAGGACCAGAAAGCCCAATCTTTCTCCTGAGGAGGACCTGGTGGTTTCAAACTGCTGACCGTGAAGTTAGCAGACCAAGTGGTAGCCTCCACATGACCAGAGCACCCTCCTCAGAACAGCGTGAACACAAAATTTACTGTGAGGAAGTTATGGTAATTAGCAGTGTGTTGTCAAAATATAGACCTCTGTTTTTCCTTTGTTTTGTTACATTTCAATTTCTCTTTTGACTCTGTACTGGACCTCTATTATTTTATACAAGGTTAACATTGATTATGAACTTTATAAATTAGTCCGTGGTTATGAGGTATTAAGCAGGGATTGTGGCCGGAGTATGACAGACAATTAGAACACAAGGACCATAAAGCATAAACCCTTAAATCTTGTGAACAAGAATTATAGATTCAACTTGACATCATCTTTAAGAGAATGATACACTGGATAGCAATCATTATGAATTGTGGGGAACAAGTGGCATCAGTGTAATCTAATTCACTCTCTGGCAAAATGAAGGGCTCAGAGCACTTGAAGGATAGCGATGAACTTAATAATTCTTGACATAACCATCCACAATGGCTATGGCTCTGTACTACATAATAGCTTCTATGGAAAAAATATAACAGAAAAAGTCTACACAGAATTTTCCTAAGGGTCAGATAAGCTTTAGGATATATTTGAAGATGCCTAGATGGATTTATATACAGTGGCTTTTAGCCTATTCTGGAATATCAATTTTGTTCATTATATTATTAATCTAGATAAATGTTTTGTTTGTACTCAAGAATAATTTCTATTCAATACATTTGGAAAATAGAAAAAGATTCAGAATTTGGGTCTTTTTTTTCCTAATTGCAAAAATTACTCAGAAGGTGGTATTGGAAGCTCCAGACTATGGATTTGTCTATTTTTTCCTTTTGTATTTTGAGGCTGTCATTGGAATATGAATTTATAGCTTTTGTGTTCTGATAAATCAACACTTTACTATTAGTGTTTCCTTGCTACGTGGGTTTTTTTTTAAAGTCCTAACCTTCACCTCTTCTGGGTAATTGAAGAGTATCTTCTAGAAACAGCAAGTAAGTGGGACTTGCTATGGGGCAATTCTACGTGGTTGGCATGATAATTGACTTAATAGGAAAGTTGTAAATATTTCAATATTTTATATACTACTCTAACGCGCTTTCTCTGTGACTTAAAATCTGCATCTCTAAAATGAATAGAATCTACCTAGAGTTAGTATTGCATTTCTGCACACGAAACCATCTTACTAGTGTATGTAGCTCGCTCCTGGGTGCCATTTGAGTTGCCCCTTGACAACTCAGCAAAGCAACAGACGTACAACAGAGCAAAACATTATCAGGGTCTGTGCCATCATTACAAGTACTTTTTGAGCTCATTTTTGCAAGCAATGGGTCATGATGGAGGCTCTTTTTATTGCTGATCCCCTACTTTAACAACCACGCTGTCCTTCTCCAGGGACTGATTTCTCCTGAAAATGCCCATAGTATGTGGGCTCATGCCATCTTCTCTTCTAAGGAACATGCTAGCTGTATATTCGACAGATTTGTTCTTCTGAAAGGCTGCTGTACTTTAAGCATTTAGCCAACACCACAATTTAAACACATCAATTTTTCTGTGGTCTTCCATATTCATTTTCCAGGTTTCACATGTATATAAAGTCATGGAAAAGGCCATGGATTAGGTCAGCCACACTGGAGTCCTTCAACATCTTTATTCTTTCACATTTTGAAAAGATTGTGTGTAGCATATTTGCCCAATATTAATAATCATTTACCTTCTTGACTGTTGCTCCCATGGGTGTGGTGCTGATGGCGTATGTAAGAGCAGGAACAATGAATTATTTAATGCGGCTCTTCCAGTCAAAATCCCTAACTTGCATCAAATGACCTTTTCTTGGTGTGATTCTGGGAAGAAGGTGGGGGGTCAAACTACTAGGATTCACTTGTAATTATGAACAGGATTGCCTCCGTTGCCATCCTGTTGTGTATAAAGTGAACCCTCTGAGAAGCAGGAAAAGGGATCTCATTACCAGAAAGAGCCAGGAACGAAGCACGTCCTCTGATCTAGCAGGCAACTATAGCATCAGAGGTGCAGCAGAACCAGGAACAGGTAACAGACTGATGGACTTTGCAACCCACTGAGTGGGCCAGTTGAGGTAAGTGCTTTCCCGTAGGGGGCTGGCGTATAGAGTGGAGTGTCTCTGGGCACTTAATTGTGGAACTTATGCACTCAGTTGCACTTAAAAATTTAAGATAATTTTATCGAGGGTTATAATAGCAACTCTTATAGTAATTCATATATCAATTGTATCAAGCATATTGTACATATGTTGCATCATTATTTTCTAAGCATTAACTTTCCATTCGAGTCCTTGGTATCACCTCTTCTTTTTCCCTTCCCCACTCTTCCCCCCTTGTAATTCCTTCATAAATTATAAATTATTACTATTTTCATATCTTACACCAATGGTTGTCTACCTTCCCCCACCATTTCCATTGTTTATCCCCCAGGGGGCAGGTGATGTGTGGTTATGTGTTGATCATTGCACCCAGTTCCCCCTTCCTGTCTTCCCCTTTCCACCTTTCCCCCATCCTTCTGGTATCACTGCTCCCATTCCTGTTCTGGGATTCCCTTATCTCTTATCTGTACCTTTGTATATATTCTGGTCTAACCCATAGCGATAGGCAGGACTGGGGTCATGCTAGTGGGAGTGAGGAAGTCTCAAGGAACCAGAGGAATATTGTGTGTTTCCTTGGTGTCATACTATACCTTGGTTGACTCATCCCTTCCTTGTGAGTCTTCTGTGAGGGTGTGTCCCATTGTCTACAGGTGTGTTGGGGAGAAGGTGTCTCTGCTCCAGACCCCCCCAACTCCACATTATGGTTTTGTTTTTTGTTTTGGGTCTTCTGATGCTTGTTACCTGAATACATCAATAGCTCACGATCCCACAAGCTGGTGTGCTTCCTCCATGAGGGTTTATTGCTTCTCTGCTAGATGGCCACTTGTTTACCTTCAACAAGTGTCAGGTACTATCTTTTAATAGCCAAGCACCACCTGCTTTCTTCACCACATTTGCTTATGCTCCCATTTTGTCTCTGGCAGTGTGTCAGGAAAGTGAACACAGAATTCCAGGTTATTAGAATAGTGATCTTGCATTGAGGCTGAGCTTGAACAGAGGTTCAACGTTCGTCCACTACCTCAGTGTATTGCCATATAAATATATGTACATAGGCCAATACCTCTATTATTATGAATTAATGTATTTATATATGTACACATTTGTTTGTACCTCAATCCATAGCTTCACTTCCTAGAACTTTCTTATTTCCTTTGGCCATTCTCCTGACCGGCTCCCCCACCCATCTTCTTGCCCCACCATCATACTCACCCTTTCTCTATCTCTTAGTAATTCCTTTCAGTTAAATTTCTTTTGCTCCAACATTCCCAGGACTTCTATATAATCCTCCTTATTGATTTTAATTCCCTAGTTGTTCCCCTGTATATGGTGTTTGTTCACCCATTCCATTCCCTACCTTCTCCTCCCCTCAAGTCCCTCTGAAACCAGTGGTCCTGTTGCTTTCTCCTCAAGCTTGCTTCCCACGCCTATTTTACATAGGTATGCTAAACCAATCACAATGGAGACAAAAGAAGAAAACAGAAGATAGAATAGAAAGAGAAAAGGGGAGAGGGAGGAGTAAAAATGATTAGGAGGGGAACAAGCATACAGAATTCCAGGTCTCGCCACTTATCTTTATGGATACCTCCCACAGATCCTGGAGGAATTCCAGCAACTGCCCCTCCTAGTCTGTTTGGGGGCTTCCTCAAGGACTTTCTTGCTTGGTTTTGCTCTCATTACTGTTGATCTGTTATGTTTCTTTCTTGGTTAACTCTGCTGCAGAGGATTCAGATCTGACTTAACTTCCCACAATGTGTCCCCAGTGTTATCCTCTGTCATGGTATGCTCCAGTAAGGGGACATCATGTCTGAAGCTGTTATCAGCCCTATAGTCCACTGTGTTCCTTAGTAGCTCCATAGAGGGACTTCATTTTTTGGACTTGGGTTGTCGATATAGGGTCTAGCTTCTAGACACTCACTCATTTTCCTTCTTGGTTTCCTTCCATGTGGGCATGGCCCCTCGGCCCAACCTGTAAATTTCATGTTGTCCTCTGTAGCATGTACTTCATGGGAGGGGAGTACAGTTTGGCTCTGATTGGGGCAGCCCACTCTGTCCATGAATTGCTTCGTGTGGTTACATTGCCCTCAAGGTTTGGTGCACTGTGGTAGGGTCTGCATGCAGCTATACTTCTGTAGTTCTCATGCAGCATATTTACCTAAATGCAATGCATATTTTGATCTCTTGATTGTTGTTAAAAAAAAGAATGAATCCTTTACAATTTTAAACTTTTCTCCTTTTATCATGATGTTATCTATTGATCCATTTTTGTGGATTTTGGTCTACTTTCCATTGAGTTGTAAGCCATCTTCATAAGCAAGCACTTCAAGTCAAGTCCTTTTAGAGTAGCAGATCATAACCTGTGGGTCACAACCCTTCTGGGAGTCCAAAGACCTTTTTACAGGGGTCGCCCAAATCATAATGGTAAAAAATGACAGTTATGAAGTAGCAATGAATATAATTTCACGGTTGGGGAGTCACCAAAGCATGAGGCACTGTATTAAAGGGTCACACCATTAAGAAGGTTGTGAACTACTCTTTTAGAGTACTGAAAAACAAGAATGTAACTTTGAGAATTTAGATGCACCTAATTCAACCATGGCATTTTCAATCACCTCGTTTGTATGTGAAGGTTGAACGTATGCATGTGAAGGTTGAATAGGGAAACTTAAAGAAGAATTGACACATTTTAATTTGAATTGAGGTGCTGGAAAAGAAGATTGAAAGTACCATAGTCTGCAAAATGATAGAGCGTTGTCTTGGAAGAAGTATGGCCAGAGTGCTCCCTGGAGGCAAGAATGACAAGACTTTGTCTTACATGGTTTGAATATGTTCTCAGGAGAAATCAGTCCCTGCAGAAGTGTGTCATGCTCGGTTAAATGGAGAGGTAGAGAAAAAGAGGAAGGGGCTCATGGAGATGGACTGACACAGTTCCTGCATCAACAGGCTCTAGCATAGGAATCGTGAGCAGGGTGCAGGACCGGGACCGAGTAGTGTTTCCTTCTGGGTCTATATGTTGGAATCAACTCCATGGCACATAACTATTGAAACTCATCTGGAGTTATCTTCAGCACAGTGTGCTTGCATGTGATACTATTTATATTTTTCAATAACTCCTTTTTTTTTGGAATGGACACAAGTACAGATCCCTTTAAGTCACTTGGTCAGGAAGCTGTGTTCTAATTTGTTGGCATAAATTAGTGTGTTCTTCCTAGACAGCAGCTATCTGTTGAAACATTTCAGTTGTTATTTTGTCATTTCTTGGAGCCGTGTTTTTCACTAATGCCTTCAGTGTTGCTCAGATATCTTTCAACGCTGTCATTTTTGATCATATGGAACTTCTCGAAATGGTTGATCAACTAAAATTTATTTTGCAGAGTGACTGTGTATTTCTCCCCTTTTTTTTGATGCTTCCTGCATCTTCCCATAGATGTAATCAATTTGACTCCCATGTCTTCCCTCAGGTAAATTTCTGATATGTAATTGCCATTTATAATATTGAAAGAAGATATTTGCTTCAAAGACATCATTGAGGTTGCAAAATTCTATCTTGCAACCTCCAGCTTCATATCTTTCCCTAAGGCTATATTTTCCAATTACTGATCCTTTCACTGTTTTCACGTTTCACCTCCAATTATCAGTAACTATCAATGGATTACAGTTGTATTCTTGATCAATTTCAGACTAAAGAATTTGGTAGAATTCTTCTCACTAGGAATCACTGATGGTGGTGTTGGGTAAGCAATGGATTGCTATCTGCCTGGTTCTTGATTCAAGTCTACTAACCATCCAACAGAGAAAGATGGAAGTTTCTGCTGTCATAAAGATTCATAGCCTTGCAAATTCTTAAATGTTTACAATGAATCAGAATAGATTCAATGCAGAGAATTTTAGTAGTTTGTGGGTAAATTTTAATAATAGTTGTATTAATTGGACTTTGATGTAGACTTATACTCATTTCCTAACAGAAATGCACTTCAAAATAGTTCTGGAAATGCTTTTCTTTATGGACGAATGTGACGTGGTCCTCTTGAATTTTTCTTTCTCAACATAGTGAACCATATGATTATGACTGCTGGACTCAAAATGATATCAGTGCATTTTATCTCAGTAATGCCTAAAGCATCAGTTTTTGTGCATTGCATTTTTCATTACTTCAAAGTTTCTGGGATTCCTACTTCCTTTATGCCTTGATCCAATTATTAATGGATGTTTGCAACTGTTTCTTTTCACTTTGAGTCTTACTCCATAAACAAACATAGGTCCTGAAAGCCTGGTATCATTAAAGTCAATTCTACTTTCTCCAGACATATTTTGCATGCCTTTCAACCTGAGGGATTCATTTTCTGGCACTATATTAAGTTATTTTTTATTTTCATAAGATTTACAGTGGCTAATCCCACAGAAATTGATAGCCTCTTCTGCCTTCCTTGTATGTTCTTAGTTGAGAAGCTGTACTAAAATCTGTTCACCATTGGTGATCCTGATGAAACACTAGTGGTCTATTTAAAACACCAGTGGCATAGCTCCCAGCAACACAGCAACAGGCATGTCAGAACAGTACAACAAACAGGAAACTAAGTGGTGATACTACAGTATAGTATCTTCTCTTTTGTCGTATGAGTGTTAGTTATACATACTATAACCTGTTAATGATAAAATTGTTGTTTTGTCTGCTTTTAGAGTTTCTTTAAAAGTATTCTTAAACAATAAATAGCTGTATGGATTATGTAAGAGCGATATAAGTCCCCAATAAAGTGATTTTTAAGCACCAAAAAAAAGTATATATAACATGTATTATATATCAACTCACTTCATATGTCAATTAATGTGTGTGTGTGTACATGTGTGTGTGAAATTTTAAGGAGACCTGCTATTGTAGTGAGTTGGGTATTGGAATGTTAACTGTACTTTTGGTAGTTCAAACCCACTTCAAGGGCAAAAAAATGAGACTTTCTCCTGTGATGATTTAGAGCCTTAGTAATGCAAGTGGACAGTTTTATTATACTCCATAGGTTCACAATGCATTTGAATGCATTTGATAACAGTGGACAAGATAAAATTTTAAATATTTGATACAGATTTACATTATTATGATCTAAATTTTATCCTATATATCAAAATTATTGGCTGTTTTGTCATTTTCTTTCCACCCAAGAAACTTCTATTAACATTTCTTTTAATGTACAAAAGGGGACTTGGTGGCATAGTGGTTATATGTTGGCCTGCTAACTCCAAGGTCAGCAGTTTAAAGCCACCAGCTTCTGTGTGAGAAAGATAAGTTGTGCTATTTCCATAAAGAGTTACAGGTTCAGAAAGCCAAGGAGTTTTCTGCCCTGTCTTATAGGGCCAGTAGGAGTTGAGATCCACTCAGTGGCAGTGAGGTTTGTTGGATAATATACATTAGCTCCCTTTCTGCTGATTTTAATCACTTTCAAAGTGAAATAAAACAAGTAGGTGCTGAGCATCCCAGGGCTAAGGGAAAAACAAATGATTCTAAAATCAGTGACAAGTGGGTGTGATAGGCCTGATAGGAACTAAGCAAAAGTAATGTAACTGAGAGAAAATACTGAAACCCCAATGGAGGGTGAGCATGGTAGTGGGACAGGAGGAAAATAAAAGAAAACAGAGGAAAGAATTACAAGGTAAAAGGCATTTGTAGAGGTCTAAATACATGTATGTACATAGGTGAATATATTTATATCATGGCCATAGGGGAAATAGATCCATGTGTGTACACATAGGATTAATATTAAGACAGCAGATGGCCATTGGACCTCCACTCATGTACTTCCTCAATGCAAGAACACTTTGTTCCATTAAATTGACATTCCATGAGGCTCACCTGTCCGACACAACCACTGAAGACAAATTTGTGCATAATCAAAATTGGTGAAGAAAGCTGATGGTGCCCAGCTATCAAAGGCTTGAAAGTAAACAAGTGGCCATCTAGCTCAGAAGCAACAAATCCCACATGGATGAAGCACACCAGCTTGTGTGACCACAAGGTGTCAAAGTGATGAGTAATCAGGCTTGCAGAATTAAAAATCATACCATTGCGTGCTCACCTTCTTGATATGATTACTGACAACAAATGTGTTCATAAGCAAATTTGGTGAAGTAAGCTGATGGTGCCAGGTTATCAAATGACATAACACCTGGGGTCTTAAAGGCTTGAAAGTTAACAAGCGGCCATCCAGCTCAGAAGCAACAAAGCCCACATGGAAGAAGCTCTCTAGCCTGTGCGATGAGATGTCAAAGGGATCGGGAATCAGGCATTAGAGAACTAAAAATTATATCATTATAAATGAAGGGGAGTACAGATTGGGAACCCAAAGTCCATCAATAGGCAAAACAACAGTCCCTTACAGAGGGGTTGTAGGGAGGAGATGAACCAGTAAAGGCACAGTATAGCAACAATAAAATATGCAACTTTCCACTAGTTCTTGATGCTTCCCTCCCACCTCCACTATCATGATTCCAATCCAGCTAGACCAGGGGATGTACACTGGTATGGATAGGAGCTGGAAACATGGGGAATTGAGGACAGATGATTCCTTTAGGACCAGTAGTAAGAGTGGATACCAGTTTGCAATAAAGGTGGAATAGAAAGAGATAACTGATTACAAAGATCTACATATAATCTTATCGTTGGGTATGAACAACAGGGAAGTGGGTAATGGGACACATCAGACAGTGTACAATGACAAAATAATAATAATACTTCACAAGTTTTTAAGGTTTATGGGGGAAGAGTAGTAAGGAGGGAGGGGTCAAATGGGGAGCTGGTACCGAGGACCTAAGTAGGAGAAGGGTGTTTCAAAAATGATGATGGCTACAAATGTGCAAATGTGGTCTGCATACAATTGACGTATGTATTGATCATGATAGGGGTTGTATGAACCCCTAAGAAAGTGATTTATATATAAAAAAGTAGGAATAAAGCAATTATTTTTATGTAGCGAGAGGTAGGACAGTCTCTGCAATTCTTATCTTCAGCATGGTTAGTCTAATCAAGCCATCTACCTTTACTAGAACTTTAAATACTTTCTATGTATATTATAACCCACAAAATGAAACTCTTATTCATGCATTAAGGAAACACTTATTGAAGACGTACAATGTAGTAAGTTTTAACAAAAACAAAGATTGTTCCAAAAAATCTCAAGTAACAGTATCAGAAGATGAAGTATTATGGGGAGAGTGAAGTACAATTAGAGCAAAGGTAACATTACCTCCCTTATTTTATCTTCTAGATGACAAGTGACTGTTGAAGGGATTTACATAAAAGAAATACATCATCTGATATGGGTTTTTAAAAGAATAAAGGAATAAATAAAGACCTTTAAAAAGGAAAGCCTATGGGTAAGTAGACTCGTTGGAATATTTGCAGTTATTCAAGGGAGTCTGAAGAGGTGAAGAAAGGGAAAAACAAGAAATAGAATGTAGCATTCAGATTTAGCAGTTGAAAGTAAGTAAAAATAATTGGATAGAAAATGAAGACTAAGTTTTGTCTTTAAAAACAACACTGTGAAGTCCTGAAATTCTATTTCTCCTAAATATTTGCAAAGCATTTGTCTAAACATTCGTCTATTGAACTCAAATTCAAACTCAAACTGAAAGGCACCGCCCTCCAGACAGGGCAACCTCCCAGAGCAGGGTAGAACTGCCCCTGGGAACGGCTGAGACCATGAGTCTCGATAGTCATTGAAAGCCCTGTCTTCCTCCCCTAGAGCAGCAGAGGGGTTTGGATCACCAAACCTACGACAGTGCTACCAGGCCTCAAACTATGGCCCAGAGGTTAGGATATTGGGAGTTGGGGAAAATGTTTTTTTGGGGGGCATCACTGCCCCCTAGTGGGAGTTGGAGGCCCAGCCTTGCTCCTGGAGAGCTGCTGCTGGATTTGAACCGCCAACCCAGTGGGCCACAGAATCGTACTCAGCCACTACACCACCAAGGCTCAGCCCCTGGGGAGAATGTTTTGATTGATATAAAAATATTACAATTTTTAAATGCAATTGGTAAAACAACAAAAATAAAAGGTGAGTAGAGAATTAAATTGACTAAATAATGTAAAATTCAAGAGTCAATCATAAAAGTTGAATGTAAATTAACCAAAAGATTGACATAGGGTTGAGAAAGCTATTTTATTTTAAAGAATGTGAGATATGTTTTGTGCACCTTGGCTAAATGAGGTTTCTCAATAACAGTTTGGCAGTTGAGGCTTCCCTCATGATATGATCTCATCTAATATAAACAATTCCAGGATGGAATCTGCTGTGAGAAGCAAGGATGAGGGAGGAGTCCAGCCCCCTCTCTCAGGCCACTGCTTTGCTGAATTGTGGTCTACTGCAACGTAAACAGATTCTGTGGGAAGGTTTGTATCTCCTCCCTTCACCTAGATTCAGCATTTCTCTCAAATAACTCCAGTTCTTTTTAATTAAGGTAAGAGCCCACCATATTCCTTAATGACCCTGGGAATTACCAGTGGCCTGACATATTGCATGCTGACTTTAGATTCATTTGTCTCTGCCTTCTCTAGTGGGTATGTTTCCTGCTTCTGAATTTATCTCCAACTTTTCTGGTCCATCAGGCCCAGCAGCTCCATTGGCCAAGAAAAACCTCTAGCTTAGTATCTGACTCAAACTTAGCATCAAAATGGGCCAGACAGTACTGACCCGCTTCTACAATTGGGTGAACCATTTTCTTGATACAATTTACTGTCTTTACATTCACGTGTGTTTCCCTGCTTTACTTCTCTAAAGAATCCAGTCTAATACGGAATGATACCCAGAGATACCCCTTCTTTTATTTTATATAGACAACAATTCAAGATGCACTTTAAGAAGCTGTATAAACAACCGAGTCATATGTAAAGTGTAGTTAAGTAGAGCTTAGCAAGGTTGATTTTGGAGTTTAGAATAGTTAGTTCCCTGCTGGGTCTGCCCAGATGCACCTGGAGAAAAGCCTGGCAATTTGCTGCAGAGAAATACGTCACTGAGATGTCGAGGAAACCCAGTCCACTCTGACACACATGGGGTTCCCGTGAGCTTTGAAATAACCTGTTTTGCTTTGGTTTGGGTTGTTCTGAAGTAGGACACTTAGCCAACAATGCTAGAGTGATTTAAAGTGGGCTTTCTCAGAATTTGTGTGACACCTGCCTTTTCTCCATATACTTTCCTCCCACTGTGTGCTCACCTGTTGCATGCAAATACATTTAGGAGCTCAGATTCCATACCTGCCTTCTCTCTATATACTTTTCTCCCACTGTTTACTCACTTGTTGCATGCAAATGATTTTAGGAGATCAGATTACATAGTCAATAAGAGTGTAAGGCACAAGCTAAGGAAATTAAGTTAAAATTATAAAATGACACCATATTGTTAAGTCAGTCAGTACCTTTAAGGAAATTTTTTTCACCAGTTTAACTTATATTCAAACTAGTCAATAACCAGAGCTATTACTGCTATTGTAGAAATGACCACCATTTTTAAGTACCAGAAATCTCTTTAAAAATAAATGCTATTTTTACTAAACAATAGATTACTGGGAAAAAAATACAAGATAAACTATAATTATTCACATATTCTGTCAACTTTAAGTGACCTATTCAACACAAACAGCACAGATGTTATCTGTGGTATTTTATGGTGTTCTTTCAGAAAAGAGGCATTTCCTGTCATTTCTTTTACAGCTTATCTGCATCCCAAAACATAATAACTATGGATGAAATCATTCTAATTTTAAAGCAAGTATACATTTATATGTATGCCATTTTTGCAATAGTGACATTTCTATTAAAAACTTATTATTCTACACAGATCTAAAAACCTTGAAAATGTCTTCTTTAAAAAGAGATGGTTAACTGTACTAAATAGATCATGAATGCAAGGGTGCATTTAGACATTAATGAATAAATGACAAATAATGATCCCTGATAAAGTAATTCCTTAAATACATTTAACATTTTTCACACATCTTTTAATTTTTAACAGTTTAATTAACATAGACTGCACATAACAAAATCTCAGTAGTCTAAATACATTAAAAAGGGTTATGAAATCATCACCACAATCAACTGTAGAATGTGTTCTTCTTCTCTGCACTCAATCTTATTAATTGTGCATCTCCCCTAACCACCCAAGCCATGATCCCAAGAAAATACTAATCCAGTTATTGTCTCTATAGATTTCCCTATCCTGGATTTCATATAAAGAAAAGCATACAACAAAAAGCAACAACATAAAAACATAACGCAATGATAAAAAATATGAAACAAAGAGAAACCTCCTGTGTGATTATGGGTAGGCAAGAGGAACAAATTCATATACTCACATGTGGATATAGGGGAATAGGTTTATATACAAGAGGAACAGGACATTGAGAAAACATCCCAGCCCAGTCCAGTTCAAAGTCATAAGTCCAATATTAATCCATATGCCTGAAATCAGTCTATAAAGTCTCCTTCCGACTCACAAAGTCACAGGTCAGTGGGTGCAGAGTCCCGGCGCCAACAAGGGTCTCCCCATGGCTCCTCGCTTCCAGGGCTTAGGGTCCATCAACAGCATCCCATGGTGGCAGAAGCAAATCACCACTGGCAGAGGTCTCCATGTGGTTGCCCCAGCTTCGGAGGTCTGGCTCCATCAGGGCAAAGCTGTGTGGTCTCTCTGCCAGCTCCTCCAGCTTTTTGGACGCTGCCATCTTGTCTGTGATTCATCGTCTCTCTGAGACTAACTCCCAACAACAGGGGGAGATACCTTCTCATCTTCACAAGGAAAATATCATGACAATTCCCAGAAGTCTCAGGAAAAAGCCATGCCCACATAGAGGCCTCATTGGCTACTCAATGGCTATCTCCCGATTAACAGGCTAGACCCAACCCCTACATTTCAATCATAAAATTAACATAAGCACATGACTGCCACAGACCATCCCTTGTTAATTTTATAATTTCACATGACTCTATAACCATATGTAACCTTCAAATAAGCAATGAAATCACATCTCTACCTAACAAGATAAAACTAAAATGCATACAATTCAACATGTGTCACAATCATTTAAAAATAACATTCTATAAGTGAACAAAACAAAAGATATTCTGTGCCTTACAACTGTAGGTACAAAATACCTACACCTTGAGCCTATAATCCCATGAATATATATTCTACCACCTATAAGAGTTTGCAAGTCAATCACCTCATGCCTTCATTCCCCCATTTTGGGTAACTAATTTCTATATTGCCCACTTAAACCAACCCAGTGCTCTGAGGAAACAGTCATATCTTTCAATGTGAAGAATCTTCATTCTAGTTGGAAACTCATGAAGTATGTATCCATTAGCAAAGTCAAATCAGGACAGGCCATCCATAAAGTCAGTAGCGTTATGCACCAGTTCACAGACTCAAATAGCTTCTCTTTCTCTGGTTGGGTTCTGGTCAACTCAAAGTGGGTTTTTTCTCTTAGCCTCACCACAGTAGCCATTGGTCACCTTCTCTTTAGACCAAGGTCCCAACAAATTCTCAACATTCCTAGCTCTCTCATGCTAGGTCATGAACTTCAGACCAGTCAACCCACTCTCATCTTCTCTATTTCCTATAAACCAAGTCCCTGAGTGTCAGTGGCCAAAGTCATGCCGACTCTTTACTGCCGCATTTCTCCTGCTTTCACCCACAAGCAGTAAATCTGGGTGGTCACCTAACAAGCATTTCAGCCTGCCACAAGTTTCCTTTAACATTCAGACCCAAAGAGGAGTTATCTTCATGGTTCCAGATTCCTTCACTTCTGAAGATAATCACTAGTCAGGATTTTCCTAGGAAATAGACTCTATCCTCCTTTATCGGTCAGTCTGACCTGTTCTCAGACTACAAGTCTCCTGAGTACTCTGAAAGACTGGGTGGGACTACTTTCTTCAGAAAAGTCTTTCCAGGTGTGGCCTAACACCATCTAAGCACAAGGTGGGGTTAATCTCTTCAGAGATGTCTTTTTTTTTATTAGGCATCACTGTCCTCTGGTGGTGGGAGTAGGAGGCCCAGCCTTTGCTGCTGTGAGCTGGAATTGAACCTCCACCCCAGTGGGCCGCAGTCCGAGCACAACCACTATGTCACCGGGGCTCAGCCCAGAGATGTCTTTGACGCTGTCCTAAACCCTCCAGAGGTCAATGCTTGGCTTGAGGTAACTGGATTTGCAAACTCTTTTACATACTTCTCAATAAACATTTCTATGCATCCTTATATTTACAATAACAAACATAAGAAATCAGTATAAGCAGCATAGTCAGAAATCAAACAATTCTTAAAACAGTCAAGGTCAATACTTATTAAGTTTATCTATATCCTTATCTAAACTATTGTTAACACAAAAACATTCAATTAGGTCTCTGAAGGCATCAAAACAGATCCCTGCTTTAGGTCAGGTATTCTGACCTTTTAATCATTCTCCTTTAGCAGGATAGGTTCTGAGACATTTAAAAGGCAGTTTTTATCCCTTAGCTCAAGATGTACATTTTATATAGGAACAACCAAAGATAGCATCCAAACAAATAATCAAAACTTCAATCTCCCATACTGCTTCCAGAAAATAATTTAGTAAACTGCAAGGACATATCTGACTTCTGACTAGCCAAAGAAGTAACAATACCATGAAGCAAAAGTCAAACAAGCATCTACTGTCCATCTTATGATTTGTTCCTCTAGTACCCCACTCCTAAGGTACCATAATGTGTTAGTACGGATAGACTAGAGGAACAAATTTCATAGGTACACATATAGACATAAGGAAAAGGTTTATATACAAGAGGAACAGGACATTGAGAAAACATCCCAGCCCAATCCAGTTCAATGTCATAAGTCCAATATTAATCCATATGCCCGAAATCAGGCTATAAAGTCTCCTTCTGACTCACGAAGTCACAGGTCAGTGGATGCAGAGTCCCGGCACCAACAGGGGGTCTCCCCATGGCTCCTCGCTCCTAGCGCTTAGGGTCCATCAATGTGATGGGTAGGTTTGTTATGCCAACATGGCCACAGAAGATTGGTGGATCTGTTGTGACGGCACAGCCAATGAGCGCGCAGGATGAGTTGAGGGGCAGATGTGGGAGGGGCTTCGCAGGTTCCGCCCCCTCTCTCACTTGCTTCCAGATCTTCGGACCAGAGAGCTGCCTTGTTCTTCCTGTGCCTCGACCTCCAAGCAACACTGCCCGTGGGACACCTAACCGTGGACTGTGTTACTGTGAGTTGAGGATCCTTCAAGCCCTGCTTCGCCACGCTCCTGAGATATACATCTCTTGAGCTGGGGACTGTTGGACTCTGTCATCTGGCTGATAGTT
>PVJH01024117.1:0-15398 GCA_004026705.1 Nesogale talazaci
CGCAGTCCCGCGCACAACCACTACGCCACCGGGGCTCAGCCTTCTTTTTTTTTTTTTTTCTTTTTTTAAAAAAATAAATCATTTTCTTGGGAGCTCATACAACTCCCATCATGATCAATACATATGTCAATTGTATGCAGACCACATTTACATACTTGTTGCCATCATCACTCTCGAAACATCCTCCCTCCACTTAGGTCCCCAGTACCAGCTCCCCATATTTCCTCTCCTCCCCTCTCCCCCTCCCCCATGGGCCCTTAATAATTTACACATTGTTATTACTTTTTCATATCGTACACTGTCCAATGTGTCCATAAGCTGAGTTTTTCAGCATATTTTTTTATGCTAAGAAAGACCCTCCCTCAGCTTTTACTTGAGTCAAGGTGCCCACTTACCTTTTATCTGGTGCAGTAGGAATGGTCTCCGGTCTCTCCTGCTCATCTGTAGACACCTGCCTCCTCTGTGGGTGCTCTAATGACTGCTGATAGCACCGCTCTTCTTCTCTCCTGCACACTGCCTGCCTCTGTGTTGTCCATGCTGTACTGGGCAAGAACCTGTCCGCTTCTGTGTGCTGGTACCAGGGGCGCACTGCATTCCTTTTGGATGAAGGTTGAATGCAGCTAGCTGCTCTTCTCCTCTGACTCGTCTTCAGGGCTGTGACCAGTGACGTCATTTTTACAGGCTTACCTGTGCTTGGTCTGCCCTTGCTCTGCCCAAGCATTGCTGAATACAACTACCAGTCTATATTAGATATAAAGTATGTTTATTTACAGGAATTAGTCTGTTATAGTGTATTTTTTATTTTCGCATTAATCCCTACCTGGACCCAGGGTTGGCTATGGGCTCAACATATACATGTTTTGTACGCACTGTGTTACTGCATGTGTTGCATTAGCATGCCCCATATATGTGTGGTAGTGTCACCTATGCAGAAATGAAGCACATGCAGTAGCACAGTACACGTACAACATGTACAACGTGTATTTGATGAACTCTAACACAGGCTGCTCTATGCAAACAATCATGTCATCACATTCTAGAGTATCATCAGCCTGCATTAGGTCTCAAACTATACAAGCTATATTGTGCACATGTTGTTAGACAGTGTATGTAGTAACGCAGCACATGCAGTGACACAGCGTGTTATTGTTGATACCATATTGTTTTTGTTGACCCTCTTTTCTTCTTACAGAACTGGTTTACAGTTTTTTTTTTGTTTTGGGGGGCATCGCTGCCCTCTGGTGGTGGGAGTAGGAGACCCAGCCTTTGCTCCTGTGGAGCTGCTGCTGGAATTGAACCTTCATCCCAGTGGGCTGCAGTCCTGTGCACAACTACTATGCCACCGGGGCTCAGCCTAGTTTACAGTTTTTCTTTGATTTTTTTTTTGTGTGTGCGGGCATCACTGCCCTCTGGTGGGAGTAGGAAGCCCAGCCTTGCTCCTGGAGAGCTGCTGCTGTATTTGAACCGCCAACCCAGTGGACCGCAGTCCCGCACACAACCACTACACCACCGGGGCTCAGCCCTTACAGTTTTTCTTTGAAATAAATATTCAAAAGCACTTAACCTACTGATGTTTCAATTAATGTAATTTGGGGGTGGGGGGGGCATCACTGTCCTCTGGTGGTAGTGGGAGCTACCCAGCCTTGCTACGGCTGGATTTGAACCGCCAAGCCAGTGGCCCGCAGTCCTACACTCAACCACTGCGCCACCTGGGTTCAGCCTCAATTAATGTAATTTTATGTAAAATTAATGTAATGTATTTTTATTTCGAAATTTACCAGAAGTTGCTACATTTTCCATGCTACATTTAAACTCGAGTATAGAAGTTTCCCAGTTTTTGTGGTAAAATTAGGTGCCTCGGCTTATATTCAGGTCGGCTGATACTGGAGTAGTCCAGTACTCCTCCCCTTATAACTTGAACTCACTGCCCCCGGTAGTTCCTACCTAGTCTTTCCAATTACAGTTGTCACTTTGATCCCTTATGGCTAGATTATGGAAGAGTAAATGCTCAAAGCAGACAATCTTTACTGCTTAATCTGAGCTATTATTAGGTTCTAAGACTTCACAAAGTATTTTCATTTAAGGTAAAAGATAATCTCATTGTGACATTTCAGGGTGTGTATCATTGAAGTAGGCTTACAATGTGTTGGTCTGTGGGAAGAAAGTCAGGTTAAATGGCTCTGCTGTATTAAGACTATCTGATGTTACTCTGTATATGGTTTTTTGTTTGGGGTTTTTTTTTACTACTTGACGAAGTTTATTTTTATCTACTATGGCATATTTATATTGATAAATAACAAGGGCAAACTGAAATCCAACAGTTAAAATTTTAAAAAGGAAAAGAAAAATCTAAAGATATTTTACTTTGGGGTTTTTTGTTTCTTTGTTTTAGAGAAGATAAATATTAGAGAAACTAAAAATTAGAGAATAAGTATTTTAGAGAAGATAAATATCTCTAACTTTTGCCTGGGAACACTAAAGTTAACACTAACCCTTTATTAGTTACCTACTTTTTTTCTTTTCTTTTTTTTTTTTTGCTTTTTTGCAGAGACTTGAAACCGGATAATATGCTTATTTCTAATGAAGGTCATATTAAATTGACAGATTTTGGCCTTTCCAGAGTTACCTTGAATAGAGGTAAGAAAAAATTATTGTTAAAATCCAATTTTACAGGAGCAAGGCTGTGCTTCTTACTCCCACCAGGGCAGTGATGCCACCAAAAAAAAAAAAAAATCCAATTTTAAATACTGCTTTTCTTTAAGTTAAACTATTTTTTGTTAGTCTATATTTAATAGAATTTCTGAATATTTATTCCAAAATGGACTGGAATGATTTTTTAAATTGAAGATAAAAGCTAACAATAGTTATTTTTAGATCTTTAAAGGTCCTTGTATCTTTAGAGAGGAACTAAGAATTTCTTTTCTTCTGTTATGTACTTACCCATTTTTATTCATACTGAAAATTATTTTACCAGGTAAACATCAGTAAAATGAATAAAAATCTACCATAGGGGGCTGAGCCCCAGTGGCGTAGTGGTTATGCGCGGGACTGCGGCCCACTGGGATGGAGGTTCGATTCCAGCTCCACGGAGCAAAGGCTGGGCCTCCTACTCCCACCACCTGAGGGCAGTGATGCCCAAAAAAAAAAAAAAAAAAAATCTACGATAGGATGAAGTGCTGATAGCTAATGAATTTGTTTAAATATATATTACCATCACTGAGACCCTGAGAAACAAGTCAGGGAAATTGACGTGTAATTTATCATATACAAGGAGACTTGAAAAAAGTTGTGGGAAGATTCCATATATTTTCATTTCACTTTTTTTGTTGTTGTTGTTTTTTATTTTTTTAGTCATCACTGCCCTCTGGTGGTGGTTGTAGGAGGCCCAGCCTTTGCTCCTGTGGAGATGGAATTGAACCTCCATCCTAGTGGGCCACAGTCCCGCGCACAACCACTATGCCACCAGGGCTCAGCCCCTCATTTCACTTTTACATGAACATTTTTCCCTTCCTGTGTTAGTTATGGAGTACTGTCTAACCTAAGAATTTATTCATTCACTCTTTTATATAGAGCTACACTCGATTCCAAAAGTTTATGGAAACCTTTGATTATCTTCATTCTACTTTCCCCTGAATAGATTTCCCATATGACATGATGGCTTCCTGGGTGTGTTTGCTTTACATTAGCCCGATGCAGTTAAGGTTAATAATATGAAAACCAGAGCAAAGTTCAGAACATGTCAATGTTGACAAAGAGATGACAGCTGACTTTTAAAAGCATTTCATATTCTTTCCTTTGTATATATAGATATCAACATGATGGATATCCTGACAACACCATCCATGGCTAAACCTAGACAGGACTATTCAAGAACTCCAGGACAAGTATTATCTCTCATCAGCTCCTTGGGATTTGTGAGTATTTAGTACTTAGTAAGAGAAAAACTCCCATAACATGCCCTTTCTGTGATCACAATTAGAGTTTTAACCCCCAACATTTTCTTTCTGTATGCTAAACTTACTTTGTTTTGTTTTGGGGCATCACTGCCTCTTGTGGTCGTGGGTGCCACCCAGTACTGCTCCTGAGAGCCGCCACTGGACTTGAACCACCAAGACCGTGGGCCGCAGTCCCGCACTCAACCAGTTATGCCACCGGGACTCAGTCCTGAACTTACTTTTTGTTGTTGTTTTTTTGTTTGTTTGTTTTTTGCGCATCACTGCTCTCTGGTGGTGGGAGTAGGAGGCCCAACCCCACTGCTGGAATTGAACCTCCATCCCAGTGGGCCGCAGCCCCGAGCACAACCACTGCGCCACTGGGGCTCAGCCCCTGAACTTACTTTTTTTAAAGATTTAATTACTAGAAGATTTAAATGCCAAGTATGATTAATTGCTTTCTCTTAGCTTAATAATTTACTACTTTGGGGTATATTTTATAAAGGTAAATCCTGTTGTTTTTTCTCCCCACTCTTTTTAATAGACCACACCAGTTACAGAAACTATTCATGAATGTACAGATATTCTTTCAACTCAATCTGAAACCTCCCAGTTTTCTCAAGGCCTAATTTGTCCTATGTCTGTAGATCAAAAG
Organism: Nesogale talazaci; assembly: GCA_004026705.1. Classification (NCBI taxonomy): domain Eukaryota; kingdom Metazoa; phylum Chordata; class Mammalia; order Afrosoricida; family Tenrecidae; genus Nesogale; species Nesogale talazaci. The sequence goes on from PVJH01024117.1 coordinate 4,588, forward strand.
GATACTACTAGCATACTACTCAGATCATGTAAGTATGAAATGAAAGATAGTTTTTTCCATTAAATGTATCCTTTGAGAAACAAAATGTTTTAGAACTTTCAAATGTTGGGTATCAATTTCAGTAATCTTGATATGCATACATTTCTGAAGTCCCTCAAGTGTACTTATGATCCTAAAACATCCCCTCAACCTAATTATGTAAGGTAGGATTGATTAGGACACTCTTCTATGTGTAAGAGAGCTTTATAATAAGAAGTCGTTATATATCAGGAAAACATCCCGCCCAGTCTAGATCAAGTCCATAAATCAGATATCAGTCTGTAAGTGCGATACTAGCCTATAAGTCCCTCTTCAAACTCACACAGTCACATGCATTGATGCAGAAAGCAGAAAGATCACAAGCCTGTGGCTGAAAAGGCTTTTGGATTTAATGGTGGTGGGCACATACCCAGAACTCCAGCAGGTCTCTGCTTGGTTCCCTAACAGGAATGTGAGGCGGAGGGCGGGGGAGAGGGTTGTCCTCCAGTGAGCCCTTGATCTCGAGCTCGCCTCCCAATGAGGTCTTCAAGCTGTGACCTGATTGACAGGGTAAACGCTACCCCTACAGAGTCTTTTATCAAGTTGGCATGAAACTATTTAACTACCACACTAATTCAGGGGCCAAACTGAAGTGAAATAAATTCAAGATACAGGGTTGCAAAGAAAAGCTGACGATGCAGTGATTAAGTGCTAACCAAATGGTTGTGATTCATGAGCCCCTCTGGCAGAAAGATGAGGCAGTCTGCCTCTATGAAAGATTTTAGCCCTGGAAACCCTGTGCGGTAGTTCTCTTTGTCGCTGTGAATTAGAGTTGATGGCACAACAATGGCTTCTGAATTTTTCATATTTCATTACTTTAATACTTCTAAATAAATAACAATAGTCATCCCAGATGCAGAGACATAAGCAGGATATAAATAATGACAATATAATTAAAAATATGGAAGAAAAGAGTAGCGATCCTAATATGAGCAGGGGTACAGGTACATGAGAATACACTCCACATTTGGACAACAGGGATTAAATATAATGTCAATGAAAAGCATGTGTAATGGGATATGAGTTGGTAGGCTAGTGTATTAGTCTGGGTTGACTAGAGGAAACAAATTCATAGACACTCAATGTGCATTAGAACGAACTTTATATACAAGAGCAATTGAATATTAAGAAAACACCCAGCCTAGTCCAGATCAAATCCATAAGTCTGATATGTCTGATAGCAATCTATAAAGTCCTCTTTAGACTCATGTGTCAAATGCAGGAAGATCACAGGATAGTGGGTATGAAATCTTGAGCATCCCGTGGCATGGTAAGCATCTCAGCACTGACAGGGCTCCTAGTTCCATATGTCTTGTCAATAGGGAAGTCTGGCAGGGAGGGAGGGAGTGTCACCCCTCCAGCAAACTACTTGTCTCCTTAACAACTCCAAATGAGGTTGTCCAGGCGCAACCTGACAGACAGGCTAAACGCCACCCCTTCACTCTGAAGTCTCAAGTTGACAACAGATTATGTAACTAACATAGCTAGACAAGGCCGGAGCAAGTGCGGTTACAGGAATTCTTGAATATAAGCTGTGGGAAAAGAGGAGCTATCTAAGATTCTCAAGAAGGGAATAGTAAGATCATAGCTGTGATCTACAAAGAATTCCTAGGAAATATTGAGTTAGCATGAGGCATTGACCTAGAATTGGGATTTCACCAAATAACAAAATCAGTGTTCAATAAGTTTCAGGAATTCTATGGAAAGGGCACATTTACTAAAAAAAGATTAGATTAGGTGGCCTTCAAATTTTTGCCAATTTTAAAGTTCTAGATATAGATCAAGAAGTCACTAAGATTAAGAATTTACTTGAGATTGAAGTCATTTTCACCTTTTTTTGAGGCAACAAAAAGATACCTAAAATGCATGATTTGTGATGTTTAGTAAAAGTGCTTATGTTATTGTGTCTAGTTAAAAGCTGACCAACAGTTTTTAGCTCACACTGTATTTTGCATAGGATGTTTCAGTGTTTATATAGCAAAGGTGATGATGCTCTATAAATAGTGAGCTAAGAACAGTTGCTTTAAACCTAGCATGCAGAGCACTGGTGGCGCAGGTCAGCAGTTCGAAACCACCGACCAGAGAAAGATGAGACTCTCTACTATTGTAAAGAGTTACTTATTTTTCAGACCATAAGACATACATTAGACCAGGAAAATAAGAAGAAATTATTCTGAACTACATAGTAGCAGTATACTAAAACATCTTTTAAAATGAAACAAATACGGTAATATTTAACAGTGTAAACTCAACAGTGGTGTGAAGAACCATCATCACTTTCATGAACAAATGAAGGGAGGCATGTGCTGTGCCCATCATGTGACCTGAATGACATGGAGACTCCAGGAGGCAGGACTTACCCCGAACATACAGCGATCCACAGCATGCAAACAGCAGCGGACAGCAAGTGGTCAGACACATGGGATCAGAAACAAATGTTCTGGGGTATCATGCCTTCGGACCATAAGATGCACCCTCGTTTTCCCCCACACTTTGGGTTGAAAAAGTGCATCTTATGTCCCACAAATACGGTAGTCTCAGAACATTTAGCTCCTTGACTTCTCCAACCAAAAGTACACGTAAGGATGGTATGATTTAATGAAAATACACTGGACTAAGACTTTGGAAAATCTGGATTCAAGACCTTCCATGCTATTGGTAGCTGAATGCCATCAGCCTCCAGAGAGGACTCACCAAACTCAATAGCTGGGATTTTGTGCTCAGTCATTCAGAGACCCCAGGCAATCTACAGCTTGTGACAAAAGAAGTGAAGTGTCTCAGATGCTGGATTGAATTCTTCACATATTCACCAGATCACAAACTCCAAGTAATGTGTTTCAGCCTTTACCAACCAATCTAACAATCACCAAAAACAGAGTCTCCAAAGCCTATGTGGACAGTTCTGGAATTAACAATGAGACCTCTGTGTGGGCATGGCCTTCTCTGAAAATTCTGGGAAATGTGGTCAGTCCTTCTTGGGGGCAGAGACACGGTCTCTCTCTGTTCACTTCTTTGGTGACTTTCTACTGACAACATTCCCTGAGCGACATTGCAGCTGACAAGATACATGGCAGCATGCTGATAGACCTTGAGCCCCGGGAACTGGAGAAGCCACAAGGAGACCCCGGCCAACACTGAGATGTTTCTCCCACTGCTGGATACACAAGACTGTATCCCCTGGCCTGGTGTCATTGCATGTGCTTCGTGAGTCTGAAGAGAACTTTATAGATAGGTATCAGACGTAAGGACTAATATTGGACTTATGGCCTTGGACTACACTGGGTTGGGATGCTTTCTTAATATACAATTACCCTTTGTATAAAACTCTCCCTCATATACCTATGCATGTTTATGAATTTGCTTCTCTAGTCGACCCAGACTAACACAGCAAGCATTGCTGGAAACACCTGGAATTCATTCTGCATTTAACTTTGAATGCGGGCTGAGCCCCGGTGCCGTAGTGGTTGTGCACGGGACTGCGGCCCACTGGGACGGAGGTTCAATCCCAGCAATGGGGCTGGGCCTCCTACTCCCACCACCGGAAAGCAGTGATGCCGCCCCCCAAAAAAAACAAACAAAAAAACTTTGAATTCATCTTTCATTGTTCCACATTCGGAAACCTTTTCTTGTTGCCAAACTTTTCTCACTGTCCACCTTCAGTAATGCAACCCTACATGGGGCTTTGACCCACCGTTGAAGAAGGTAGGAATGCCCTTTTATCAAGGATAATTTCAAACTGGATGCTAGAGTCTCAGAATTGGTCTGCTCCGAATTATAAGTTCTTTTCCGGGCTGAGCCCTGGTGGCGTAGTGGTTGTTCGCAGGACTACGGCCCACTGGGTTGGAGGTTCAAATCCAGCAGCAAGGCTGGGCCTCCTACTCCCACCACAAGCGTGCAGTGATGCCCCAAACAAAGAAAAGTTCTTTCCCATGTGCTGACTTTGATGTTGCTGATCCTGAAGGGTTTTGTGTGGTTTTATGTGAGAAGCTTGCCAGGAAGACATGCAACCATGCGTGTTGGTTGAATAATGTTTACCTATTGTGCCATGCTGTAGGTTGTTCTTTGATTAATTGTACAGATTCAGATGAACTAAGAAAGACATAACATAAGCTTCCATTTTTCCTCCCCCTCCCACTCCCACAGGTCTTGAGACAGTTGCCTCTCACCCAGAAATGCCTGTGAAGTGTCTAACTTCTAATCTCCTCCAGACGAGGACAAGGCTGGCGACCTCAAGTGCCAGTAGTCAGTCCCACACTTTTCTCTCCAGTCTTGAGTCAGAATACCACAGCAGCCCCAGGTGGGAAAAGGATTGCCAGGTTAGAATGAATTTGATCTTACCTGCTCTACGTGGTTTGAAGCTACCAGCTGCTCTGTGGGACAAAGACTGGAAAGCATCACCGTCTCAGCAACCCACAGGGGTTTCTCACCGTGAGTTGGGATCAATTCAATGGCAGTGAAGTCTTTTTAGAATAATTATGCATATCATCAGGTTGAAGAAAACACTCAGCTATACCTTTTCATATAACTCTGTAAGGAAATTGTTTTAGGAAGGCCAAAATGTTCTTTAAAATGCTTCAGTTTCTTACACATTCTCTCAAATTCTTTTGAAATACGCCATTTCTCATCCAGATAGGAATTTGTTCTCGGTTAACTATACTCCCAATTTTTAAAAATTCTGATAGTAAGTTGAAAAACAGTGCTGCAGTAGTTTGTTTGTTTGTTTTAATTCAGTTTGGCTACTTATTTTTTTTTAATTTTAAAAAACGTACATGTTATTTAAAATTCCTACAATTCCCCTCTAAACTGTTTCTCCCTCCAGTTTATAATAGAGATCACTTACTCAATGGATAAATTACTTAAAGTTATTTTACTTAATTTATCTGTTGTCTTTTTGTTCTTAGTTATTGAAGCTAACGTATACTGATAGGAACCACAATTAAAGCTTTTCTTATGTTTACATGGCATAATGTTAGATTAGAATGATGGTAAAACGAGAAACAAGCCTTCCATTTCAGAAAATACTTGGCATTGATATGTTCCTTATTCTCAGTTAATATACTTTTCTTCATTATGATGACCTAGCTATATTTTAGGGAGTAGAGTTAATTTTTAGTTCAGCCAGGTTTTTCAAATCTTCCTTCTGTTCTTGTAGATTGCCGTGTAGGTAAAATGTGCTGCCGGATACACAGGTTTCCACTCTTAGCTCTGTCAACTCCATCTCTTTCCTATTGAAGAACAAAGATACATTCTGTACCATTGTCAACAATCCATGGCTCTCCCTTCCTCCTCTCACATAGGCATCCCCGAGGGAGGCAGGGATAAAATGTAAGCATTCTGTGTGTACTAGGTCCTAAGATACAATGCGGGTCTCAGGCTATGGCAGAGGAGTATGGGTTGCCACCTAGCATCCCTTGATAATCCTTGTTGTAATCCCCAAATGCATCACAGTCCGTACTTACTGGGTCAGTGACTTGGTGTGAGAGTTATTAAAATCTGCTGTTCGCACCTCAGAGTTAGGTGTGATTAGAGTTACTTTAAGAACTCACTCTGAATAATCTTTTCCAAACTCTTAGTTACCTGCATCAGTTTACAATATTATATAAAAGCTCTGTTTACACCTGAGCACCTTCAAAGAGTTGGAATTGAAATTCCTTTCAAGAAAACCATTTTGCCCTCATGGCTTATAAGTTCAGCTTGACAATTGGTTTTGTTTCCCATTGTTTTATTTTAAGTGTAAAATCTGATTAGTTTCATTTTGTGTGTGTGTGTGTGTGTGTGTGAAGCAATACATATTTATAAGTTTGGCCTATGAATTGCAACAGCGAGGATTCAAGCACTTATGTTTTTTTAAAAAAAAAAACATTTTATTGGGGACTCTTACAGCTCTCTTAACAATTCATACATCCATCGTTTCAAGCACACTTGTACATGTGTTGCCATCATCCTTTTCAAAACATCTTCTTTCTACTTGAACCCTTGGTATCAGCTCCTTGTTTTTTTCTCCCTCCCCCAGCACCATGCATTTCATTTATTTATTTTTTACTCTTTGCACCATGCATCTTATCATTCAAAAGGCAGATGATGTATACATGTCGTCTTGTTCAAGTTTCCTTGTAACCTAGCCTATTAGTTTGTCCTGGAAGGAGCATGTTGGTTAAGAGCTCAGGTGCCAACCAAAGCCCTGCCATGTGATCCCACCAGCTGGTGTGGCCCTTGGCTTACATGAGGATTGCTGCCTTCAAGAGCAGTTCAGCTCTCTCCTCTGGGTCTGCCTGAGTCAGCATCCACTCAATAGCAGTGACTATTTATTTGGGCTTAGTTTCTCCTATTTAGTAATACTCCATCAAAATAAGTATTCATGAGAATACTTGTAGCAGAATAATTCACTTAACTGTTACACCAGCGTTCCACTCAAAATGATACCTCTCGATGTGTGTGCTCCAGTTGTTCATTTTGCTGCCTGGTTCTGTTTCACTGAAAATGAAAAAGAAGTAGTAGTTTAGTAGCTACGGCAGCTGTTCATCTCACGTCAGGACACAGAGCCAACAAAGTTGCAGAATAAATACCAGCTTTATAAAGCTAAAGAAAAAAAAATACATTTTCTCCCCTCCCAGGAAAATGACGAGGCGTTGGGTTTGAAAATGATGAATTCGAGCGCAGCTGAAAATCCGCCATGTACAGAGCCGTCGAATGCCATTGAGGGTGGAAATGCCAGCAGTCAGAACCTGGAGTTAGGCCTTTCCCCCATTCACCCCAGCAGTAGCATTTCTGACCCTGGAGGGGCTTGGCTGGGCGCTGCTAAAACATGCGCCTCTGGGAAAGTTCCCTGGGAAGCCAGAGAACTGGATCCAGGACAGAATGTTAACATCCCCGATGCCACCGGACAGTCTGGTGCTCATCCACTGTACGAGAGGAAGGTGGATCCTGGCAGTGTGACCAAAGAGCCCCTGGAGAAAAAGGGTTTTAAAAGACATTTTGAGTTGGTTGATACCAGCCCTTGCCAGGAAATCATACAGAATAAAAAAAATTGTGTCGAGTCTACCTGTGGTAATGACATGATGGAATGCCATGCAAATCAAAGTACGGGGTTAACGGCTGAAGTCCAGGACCTTCAGCTATCAGTTCTTCGAAGCCAGCTCAGTGACTGGGAGAACAAGGAGAACATTGCCAGCCCTTTTAATGATAGACAAGAAGCTCCAGAAACGTCACGCACCCCAATGATCGCCAAAAACCTTCTTTGCGAACTGGATGATGACTGTGAGAAGAACACTAAGAAGGATGACTTAAGTGCTAGTTTCTTGTGTTCCGACGATGACAGAGCCAAGAGTATGTATGTGGATTCTGACTCTTCTTTTCCTGGGATTTCTGTCATGGAGAGCTCATTAGAAAAGCAGTCCTTAGATCTAGAGAAGAGCATCAAGGAAACCTCTTTCGAAGAAGCAAATTTCGCAGACCTGCTGACGGGGTCTCCACACCACCAAGAAAATGCCCTGCCAAGGGGTGAGGAGACGACTGCTGCCCAAGGCAATGATCAGGGGAAAATGCCCGCCCCTTCTTCAGAGGCCTTGAAAACATTAACCCTCCCTAAAAGAAATGCTGTAGTTTTTCAAAGCTGTAGCAACCACATCCAGGCATCCAATCACTCGGAGCTGTCGAAAGCGAGCGTGGTGTCTTTAGACGCGATGGATACTTCGTGTCCGTACAGTGATTCCTATCCCATGGCTATCACCCCGACTCACCAAAGAAGATCCTCTCTGCCTTATGCGGTAATGTTATAACTTTCTAACACCTTGTCCTTTGAATTTGGGGGAAATAAGCTATTCAGGCCAAGCACTTTGCCTCTCAGCTGGACCTTATCAAATATCATATATTTATCTTCTACTTTTTTGCGACTCTATGGGTTTGGAAGGGGGTTGAAAATGCTAAAAGACAAAGCTGGAAGTGGTTATATTTATCTATTTTATTTCCTAAATATATGTGTTAATTTATTAATATGTATGCACAGCTCTATATAATTATCCAAGAAAATACAATCGCATATTTTTCACTTGATCTTAGCAGTGCTATGTGATACAAAATTAATGTCTGGTCCACCTCACTGTTGTTCTAGGATTCACAAGGTCATCTCTCTATAGGAAAACATGTTTAGGGCTGAGCCCCGGTGGCACAGTGGTTGAGTGCGGACTGTGGCCTTCAGGGTTGGCGGTTCAAATCTAGCAGCAGCTCTCCAGGAGCAAGGCTGGACTTTCTACTCCCACCAGGGCAGTGATGCCCCCCCCAAAAAAAAAAAGAAAAAGAAAAGGCTTTAAAAAAAATGTTTAAAGCTGTATTTCAGGCTGAGCCCCGGTAGCGTAGTGGTTGAATGCGGGACTGCAGCCAACTGGCTTGGCGGTTCAAATCCAGCAGCAGCAAGGCTGGGCCTCCCACTCCTACCAGAGGGCAGTGATGCCTAAAAAAAAAAAAAAAAGCTGTATTTCAAATCTCATTTTGCTTTTATTGTCTGTACCTTTTACCTTTCACAATACCCACAGTTTCATTTTATTTCTTTCCTCACTTTGTAGACTCCATAATATAAAAAGATGCAAACCTTTAACTTAAGGTTACCAGTCTTGAGTTTCCTACTGAAAACTTACTGAGTGACTAAGAAGTTTCTTTACTTCAGAGCTTCTATATTTCCATATGCCTATAAAGGGGTAATGGTACCTGTCTGAATGTGAGGGGGGTAAAAAGGATCCTTCAAACTTTGAAGTGCCCTTTAGTATAAGAAGGAATTTAGACTTAGTTAAGTCCTAATTCAATTAGTCAGCAACCACCTCCCTTACTGGCTGCCCACCCAGGGCCATGGGTGGCACCTCTGTAGAGTAGCAGACTGCCTCGTTTCTCTCCCACAGAGTGCTTGGCGGATTTCAACTGCAGACCTTTGGGTTAGCAGCGCAGTACTAAGTCAGTGGCTGTGAGGCTTGTGGCTAAGGCATGCTGCTAAGGGGTTCTTTCACATGAATATATATAATTTTTGTTCATTGCCTGTGTAGATCTTGCTGAAACGATTCAGTTCTCTTATTGAATTTCACTAGCTACTAGAAAGGTTCACAATTATAAATAGTTCCTATTCAAAAGCGACCAAGGAAGAATTTGATAGGTATTTTATGCCTGTGTTTTCTTTGATGTCTGCATTTGTTTGTTGCCAAATGAATTAAGAAATCTGTTGTCTTTCATGCTCCTTGTAAACTTACAGACCCCAAGTCAGAACAAGTCAGGAACACCATTCCGAACACCAAAGAGTGTGAGGAGAGGGGCAGCCCCCATGGATGATGGGAGAATTCTAGGAACCCCCGATTACCTGGCACCTGAGTTGTTACTAGGGAGAGCCCACGGTAAGAGATGCTTGACTAGGATTTTTGACATTTTCTCTCTCTGAGTACAGTTAAAAAAAAAAAAAAAGAGATTTTTAGATCAGATGACCTTAATTTCTTTGGTATTTAGATTACCTAGAGTAAAATTAAGTAATTTCAGGTAATACTCTGTTCTTATATGTGTGATATTTATTGTGGGAAATGAATAAAGGAATAACTGTCTTATTCTCTGACTAGGTAAAGAGCTAACATGGAAGTCTAGGTGGCAGTCTGTCCTTGACCTTCTCATTCAGGCTCCAGGACTCCGAGAAGCCCACCTCTCATTTCTTTATTTTTTTTGGGGGGGGGGGCGGGTATCACTGCCCTTTGGTGGGAGTAGGAGGCCCAGCCTTGCTCCTGGAGAGATGCTGCTGGATTTGAACCACCAACCCAGTGGGCTGCAGTCCCTGACGCAACCACTACACCACCGGGGCTCAGCCACCTCTCACTTTTTTGATCCTTCTTACACTGCCTTTGTTCTGAAGTTTCCCCTGGTCTGTTCTAATCCATGCTTAGGAAAGCAAAGTTGGTGTAAACTTATGTTCAATCTCCTAAAGCTGATCCTGGTTTAGAGTTAGCTCTCATTTATCCTCTCCTCTGTAGGTTCAAATGAGTAGTGAATCATCCTTAAAAATGGAACGCGCTTGAAAGAATGAAAGGAGTTTGTTTTACCTGTCTTCCCATCTGAAATGAAAGGTCTCCTGAATCTTGATATCCAGTACTTACCTGTTTCCTGGTTTTCTATCTCATCCTCTGTAATCCACATACACACCTTGTGTTTTTATTTCTTTGCGGGTTTATTTACTCCAAAAATGCTACCAAACCTGTTCCCTCTTACTGCCTGACTTTTCAAAGGTTTCCTTGTTCCTCTGCCTGCTTATTTTTGCTCTGATGATCTGATTGTTAGCCTCAGTATGTAATTGAAGTCATTTCCATACTGTGCCCTTATAAACATAAAATGATGTCCTTGCTGTCAAGTCTGTCTGCTCCTTTCACAATCTAATTCTTCTTACCCTGTTGCTCTTCTCAGTTTTCTTGTGTCTTCTAAATACGGAAGCTCTTCAAGATTCTGCCCTCTTTTTCTTATATACATGATCCCATCACTCATGACTTCAGTTTTCACCTCCACGTCGATGATCCCCCAATCCCTCTATCTCTTATCCTGGCTTTCCCTAGGCAGCCAACCCCTGCCCATCATGGCCTACCCATGAGTCTATTGGTCTTTCAAATGTGTGTCTCAAAGATGAGCCAATCAACAGGCTTCCTCATCCTCTGTTCTCTACCTCAGTTTCCCCCACTTCAGAGTGACATGTTGTACCAGACAAGATCAATCTATACCCT